>JBBPBX010103138.1:0-11931 GCA_038048925.1 Garcialebias charrua | reverse complement strand
CCACTCAGTTTTGGACCGGACGGGTTCCGACCTCCGGTTCCGAGTGACGTAAAGTCCGTTGTTTTCAACAGTTAGCGTGCTGCCTTCTTTGGGAGGTGTGGGGGCTAGCCTGAATGTGTTGGGCTCGTTAGCAGTATTTTCTGTGGTGTATTCTACGTTTATTTTGTGAAAGAGTGTCCAGAACTTTGGGTAGAGCTAACGTTAGCATTTCCGAGGCTGTAGCTGCAGAAGCGCTGTGATTGGTCCATTGTGTGTTGTGTTCAAAAAAGTTAGTTCTGTAGACTGCTGGTTGTCAGATATTCATTTTTGCACACATTTCTGACAGTTTATCTGTGTTGTTCGTTTCTATGCGCATGATATCGTCGAAGACTGGCTTAACCGTGGTGTTTTGCGATATTTATAAGTATTTTAGAACGTTGAAAAGTCAGTTCCACGCTAAAGTTCGACCGACCTCGAGGTCCGTTAACGCATCGCTCGAGCGGCACGTCACACGTGAGTGACGTCAGGTTTAGAAGACTCCATTACCCATGAACACTTGGGTTTGAACTACATGTTATGTCTTCGCTGTGATTGGTCGATTACGCTGTAAGTGGTGACGCTCCTCGTCTGCTTTCGCTTCAGCAAACCAGCCCTTACGAGTTTCGTGCTTGTTTGTCCGTCACTATCTCTGAACAGACTGTTCCATCGCAGTGTTTTTGAGATTTTAATGGGTGGATTGAGTCAGTTGCTCTGATACTACCGATCGCCATGTGACCAGGTCACGTGACACCGGAAGCTGCATCTGGTTTAAGGGAACCGACTTGTCTTTTTCTTTTGAGAGAAAGTTTAAAGATCACATTACCTGTCCTAAACGATGTTACTCACATCGAATCGTCTATTATAAGACTGGGGTTCTAGAGTTTCGTCACGTAAAGGCTTTAGATCTGTCTATTTATGCTTTTGATCTGTTGTTAGACGTCTGTGAATGTTAGAAGCTGCAGTTTCGCTCACAGGTGACAACAGCGCCTCTATAGCTTATATAGCTATAACTTTTTACCTTTACCTTGTTACACATTGTAGCACTTTGAGATTTTTATTAATGAAAAGTGCATTATAAATTGAATTCATTATTATTATTATTATTATTATTATTATTATTATTATTATAGCGATCAGCAAGAGAAATTGCAGTCGCTGTGATAAACTTATCCAGCGTTGTACCCCTATCTGATGGAGGCTGTGAAGAATACGGTTCATGTATTCCTGTATGCATTTCAACTTTACAGTTTTTGAATAGTGTACATTTTGAAATGTTGAACACACAGCATCCTTCATTTGATTTTCACATATAATCAAATGTTGAAAGCAGAACAGTTACACAGAATTACTACAGACTTGTCTGTTTTTTGATAAAACTTGACACTTTTATCATACATTCTGTGCTACAAGGCTGTCTACTTTATTTTAAACTGCAAGTTTAAAATAAAAGACATGAGGCATCTTTTGTCTTGGTTTCCACAAAAATCACACATAGATAGCCGACGTTGATCTTGTCACAGGTCGACAATTTAATAAACATCACTGATTTTTATTTCATTTAACATCTTGATGTTCTCTGAGCAGCTCAGACACCTTGCGTCTGAATTTGATCACTTTTATATGCGTTGGTGTGATTAAACAGCAATCAGATTGGGTTGGTTAGTAACTGTTGTTTCATTATAAGTTCTAGATAAGGTTAACACTGCCTGAAGGTATTTAACTTTACATTTCATTGGGGTAATTCCTATGCTAAGGTACCTGTGAATGATAGACTTATTGAACACAGTGAAGCACAAACCTGGAAGCTGGTTGGTTTTGATTTACTCCAGGCTACATAAATTGTGATGATTTATTTGCACGCTACGAAATGAGACCCACTTTACTTGATTTTTCACAGAAAATCAGTACAAAGATGGACATTCAAACAGGTGCATCACCTGATAGGGCCTCCTCTTTTATCGCACGTAGATGGACATCTGCTTCATCGTATGCTAATTACTTAGCTGCGGTGGATGTCCATCAGGATAAGTGGGAAAATCCCCTGTCGTTCTATGACAGGCTAATCTTTGTCTACTCCTGTGGCAAAACTGTCCCTGGACTAGAGGAAGATGAGGAGTTTAAAAATCTTTTCCTTATGAATCTTATGCCTTTTCAACGGAAATGTGTTCGTTTCAAGGTTGATTGCAAAAAAGATACCATGGAAATGATAAAACGATACGCTGCGACAGTTTTTGAGGCAGAGATACAACCTAGGATTCCATCAGAGGTTTGTCCAGGTCAAAAGGTCACATCCCACTCGCAGCTGATAGAATAGGTTCCCTCTCCTACAGAGTGCGAGAGTGAACAGGATTTTAATAAAAATAATAATGAATTCAATTTATAATGCACTTTTCATTAGTGAAAATCTCAAAGTGCTATTTTCATAATAACATCCTACAGTATGTTGATTCCAGCTGGAAAAGTGACTCATTTCGGTTCATAGGGAGTTCTGCTCCTACTGCCCCTCAGGTTGAAAACCCTGAGATGAGCAGAGAACCACACAAGGTAGGTGTTCACTCTCTAGGTGAACCAAGATGGTTCAGATCGAACCAAAAGAGTTCTCACCTAGGTCTCACAGTGGGGAGAAATGCATGCATTAGTTTGCGACACGGTACCAAACGTCTCACAAACACAGACACACAAACATCACCGCAGCTTCAAAACATACGTTCAAAAGGGAAAGAAAGATTATTCTAACGTGAAATGAGCCAGACAATGCAGCAATTAGCAATCTCTGTTTTCCCACACCAGCCAGAACCATCTATAAGTCCAAAACAGGATAAAAACTATGCCAACGAATACCGTGACAATAGACTACAAAAACACAACCCAATAACCGTCTTAGGAACGCGGACGAGCCACCATTATGTAATAATATTGGGCGGTAAGGTATTTAAACACTTACTGGGCCACCATTATTGTAATAATATAGGACTTATTGGTCAGTTTACTGACTTACCTATATTTTAGAGAAGTTGGAGCAGACTTGATCTGATCCAACTTCCTTCGCGAGTTCACCCTTTTTCCGGTATTAAATTGCTTTACTGTGACTAGACAAAATGTAATTTCACGAGAGACTTCAATTTATGTTGGTCCACCAGAAAATAGACCTTTTATTGAAATTATCATAAAAGTACATTAAACATTTGTATCGATATTAGCTCTGATCTACTAAACTAAGTTGACAAGAATTCAAATTAAAATCAAACAGACAGTTAGGAACTTTTCTGTTGGCACATTTACTTGACAGATTAATAGCTTATGAAAAAGAAGAAATAGGAGGAAGATAAAAGATTGAAAGCTAAGTGAACTGAAGTTGATTATTTTGAAACAAACAGGGTGGCAACCTTTCCCATACAGGTCTCAGCTGGGCTTCTCACACGTTCAGAACACAATCAACGCCTCGTTACCTGTTGACGATACGTCTTGGAGATAAGAGTTGAAGTTTTGTGGACACTAACGGACTGTGTTGTCCAGTTCACGTCCAGATGACCTCCGCGCGTGTGTGCTGAGTCAGACGAGCAAGAAGCGCGCTTCTCCCGGCAGGAACAGAGCCAATCGCACTGACTGATTTTCAAAATAAAACTTCAGAAAACAAATTATTTCAGAAATTGAGTGAATGAGTTACAGTAAGCTTTACTGTAACTCCGGCTAAATACGTAGGTCTAATTGACACAATGACCAGAACGTTTTTTTCTTTTTCCAGAGGAAAACCAGTTCTTAGGAAGTTCTTCCCTCCGACACTAAAGTCTAAAACGGAAGTGTCCCTTTAATATGGGAGGCGGGGTCTCCCCACCTCCTGAATGGCTTATTGGTTGGTTTAACCAAATAACTGATGGATATTTCATCCCATAGGCAGAAATGTCTCTGACGGACAACAGGAAAACTGTTTACAGAATCGGCCAGATGGCCGCTTGTGAGCACAGAGTTTTGTCTAGCTCGAAGACAAAACAGAAAAGGAAATGAACAGCTTTTACCCTGACTCATGCCTTATTCAGAGCACACTGTAATGTAGAATAAACCAGCAGAAGGTCAAAACTCATGAAAGTAACAGATCATCATTAAAATGACAAAAATATACTGTTGATCAATTCTGAATTAACACACATTAAAAAGAAAGTTCAATCTGATTACGTAATTGGTGTCCCTTAATTCAAAATAATTGTAACAAAAATGGTGTCCACTTGTCTCCTTGAGAGCTTCATGAAGGTGTAACACTGAGAGTTTCAGAGAGATGTGGAGAGGCCCACATCCCATACGGACATGAGGGTGCTATCTCTACAACGTGCATATCCTTTTGTATAGACCTCTGAGATCCAAAATTGGCCGGAGACCATCCCCTCTCTTTGGAATGACGAAGTACTTGTTGAAGTACCCCCTGTTTACATTATGAGCAAGAATTGTCCTGATTGCATTTTTCTGCATCATAGAGCAAATTTCCTCCCTCAGAACGTGAGCACGAGATGGGGTTATGGCTGACTTCACCACTCCTAGGAAGGGTGGTGGTCTTTTGAAAAATTGCAATTTGTATCAATGAGTTATGATTGACATGACCCAGGGATTTGGCTTGCATGCCTCCCACGCTGTAGCCCGTGCTGTCAGCCTGCAGGGCATGTTGACCTTGTGTGTGAGGGGGGAGGGCGGCCTGTGAGCACCCCCCCATGCCTGCTTCTCAGCAGGTCCGTCTGTCCCACTGCCGGGGTCAGAGGCCTGTCTGCTTTGGCAGACAGGCATCTGACCCTCTGTAGGGGCTCATATTGTCTCCTGGGAGACTGTGTCTTATCAGAGGGTGGGAAGCCGGGTGTGTGAACCGGTCCAACTGACTCCTTATTGACACGTTTTGCATAAAAAGGTGTCATGTTTCCTCCCCTGCAGCTGACGGGACACAAAACATTTTGTGTTTTCTGAGACTTCATGCTGCGTTCCAGTTGTCCTCGGAGGTCGTAATTACGAGCTTCCGAGCAGTAAAAATCTACTGGAACGCCCCCTCAGGTCATAATTACAACTCGTGGACTCGGTCTCGCCACACCATACCCGAGTTCGCTGAGATCATCGTTTCAAAATGGCTGCTCCTCGCATCAACAGTGAGTGAAAGAGTTACTTTTTACTCTTTTTCGCTGTTCTTTGTGGTTTACTCAGCCGTAACTTCACATTAACGCATTCAGGCACTGTAGTTCTTTACAGTAATGATAATGATACTGTATGTTTAAACAGCCGCTGTGCTTCGACAACGGCACGCTAAACGGGTGTGAGGCGGCATTGTTGTTGTTTAGCACAGTACCCCTTTTAGCTGTTCAGTGTTCGCTGTTTATCATTAAACTCAGTAACACATTTCGTACTTTACAGTGATTATTATACGATATGTCGCCTAATAATTAGAGGATGTTTCTAAGCTGTTTGTGTTTTCTAAAGAGCATCGAACGTGATTGTTGTCGTGTTTGATGATTTGGTGCATGCAACCTCGTTGTTCTTTGTTCACCTTTACATGTGTTTTTAGCTAGTAAACTAATGTTTTGCTCCATAAACTGTTTTTAAAAGGTCTATCAAGATTTATCTTGGCTTGTCAGGGTGGGAATCCAGTTTAACAGAATCAATTATTTAGTTTAAAAAAAAATGCAAAACTTGAAACCCAAACCATCCTGTTCATCCACAGCTGTGTGTGTCTGTGTGTTGGTGTGTGTGAGACAGTGAAAATCGAGCTTATTTATTATTGTGGGTTAGTTTTGTGAGTTACTGCTATGATGTGATTTGTTGTTAACCATGTGTATATTTCTTTGCAGTTTATGTGGACATGGATGCGAAGATGTTCCTGGACCCAAACAGACAAACCCGTTTCCCTGGTCCCTTGTTCCAGAGGAATGGTGACTCCTTGACATATTTTATGGATGAAAATCTAACTGTACACGTTCAGTTACTGCAACTCAACGACTCTACAGCAGGTAAGACAGCAATAGGAACACCATTACAAGTAGTACTTACTGTAAATAATGAACTTGTATGTGTATTGAAATGACTTCTGATTTCTGCTTTTCAGAGGAGTCCAATGTGCAGAGCTCAGAGGAGAGAACACAGGAGAGCAGCCCCCCCACAAGTTCTAACCCCAGCACCCCCACAAGTTCTAACCCCGTCAATGACCAATTCTCACGTGATCACACTTTATTTCTCATAGAGTTGATGAGAGGGCATTTGACTGACAATGAGGGGCTCCCAAAGAACCTGGCTGAGCTGCACGCTCAACTGAGAACAACAACAGAGATTACTGATTTTTATTTGTTGCACAAATGAATGTTCAGGAGGAACATTATTTAATTTGCACAAAACTGTCACTTTGTATTCTCTGCATGTGCCAGCTGCTACTTGAACAGTGTCTTTATGTGTCCAACATTACTAAGCAAGATTTTTGTGAAGTTAGTTATTTTGATTTAGTTTTAGCTGGTAGCTCATTTTACCGAGACCTCAGACCTACCTCAAATTGTACCTGTGCCTTGTTGTCAAACAGTACTTTATTAAAAACTATTTGAAATAACAAATGCACAAATTCTTCTGTCTTACTTCACAATAAGCGTGGTTTTTCATTAGAATAAAGGAAAGCAGGTAATGAAAACAAACTATTTAGAATAAAAGTAAATTCATTGTAAAAGAGGAACACCTCTGGTATAAAAACACGGCAATTTGTCATGATGCACTGAATAGTTTTTCATCAATGATGTTGGAAACCAATGTACTTGCAGATAAACTAGTGCTTTCATGTTCTGCACACCATCGGGCAGAGTTTTTAAATAACTACATAGAAATGCTTGATTTAAGTGGCAATTCAGTTTTTTAAATAAATTATTTCTTTGAGCCTTTCCTGTAGTTCATGCATTTCACACATCTTCTTGCTATTCCTGACATTTGAACAAAGTGTTTCACAGCAGCACATATTTAAAAAAAGGTTTTACACAGCTGTCCTAATTGATCTATAATTAAAATTGTTAAAATCAAGTACATATTATGTCTGTCTTTGAACTTGAGATAATTTCTTTCCCGACTTCTCAGATACTTTGAAACTTTTAATCAGGTGTTTTTATTGTGGGAAACTAAGTTTTGCAGCTGGTTTTTGAAGCATGTTTTTATAGCTGTAAAGTGTTTGTTTACCTATTCCAGCTTATATTTTTGGCGTGGTTGGACAGATATACAGTAAATGACAGCGAGAGAGTGGCATGTCAGATTAAACACATTTAATCAAAACAGCACTATAACAACACTAGAACATTATTTGACAATTTATGACAAGCTAATACAAGTACAGCATCCACACATCACAGTAACGAGTAATTTTTCTACAGGGACTGGTGCTGCACCTTGACAGTGCTCCTTCCTTATGCCTTTCTCCTGCAGCTGCATCATTAGAGATGTGAACTGGGTGTTGTTGACTCTGAAATGACGCACAAACGTGTTGTCATCCATGTTCAGCATCACCTCCCATAGTCTTCATGATTATTCCATGTGTCCGTAGGTTTGTGTGTATCAGCAGCATCCTAAAATACAAAGAAATCGTTTCAAGTTTAATAACAATTTTAACAATAAACAGTAAAACATGTCTGCTGATGCATGCTCAATAATCCAGGTAGAAATTTAAAAAAAAGCTAAGTGTGGTCCTCTGGACATTCACCAAACAAAGCAAGAAAACACTTTTTTTGTTGTTGCTTTGTTTAGATTTTTGAATGTCCAGAGGACCACACTTAGCTTTTATTTATGTCTGCTAATTATGCTGAGGTAGTAAAAAAGAAAAGAAAAACATCATGTTCTGCACTTTCTGACTTTATTTATCTAATGATAACTTCTGTACTGCTGCTATTTTCCTAAAAGAGATCGAATTAAAACATGTGAAAGAAGAGCCTCGATCGTAATTAACAAAAATAAGCTTATTTATTTAAAAAAATACTGGTTGAAACAACATACCTGGTTAACATTTCAAGAGCCTCGGAATTGCTCTTCAACATCGCAGAATTGATCTTAAACTTCGCTGCTAATTGGTCTAGAAACCTTTTATAACCCAACAAAGCAAGAACAACAACAGCTTTGTAGCAGGCGTCCATCTTGTTTTCGTCATCACGCCGACAAGCTAACTGGAACGCATTCTTTTTATTTTATTTTTTTTTTATAGAGAGAAAGAAAGAAAAGAGAAAGTGAGACAACAAAACAAAACAACAAAACAACAATTGTCCACAGAAAGAGCACAAGGCAAACACACCAAACCTCCGTCCACAATCCTGCAAAGCACATGACAGAACACAACAACGAAACATACAAGCATAAAGACTGATAATATTCATGACCTTGCAAATATTTCTATAAATACACATACCCATACCTACAAATATATATACAATATACATACATATATATTTATATTCATTTATATACCCATCTACATACATCTACTATACATCCCTGCATCCATTTGTGTGTGGTTGTGAGCATGCATAAGTGAATGAGGTTCCTCCAATAGAACATTTAGTAGCGACTGTGAAGCATCAGAGACCCGTCCCCCCAAAGCCCGAGACAGACGAAGGGGCGATCAAAGCCCAAGACCCCAGGAAGGACCCCGAGCCCAGAGTCCCCAGGACCACCCGAACAGGACGAGCCACTCGTCCACTCCCCAGATCCGACCAAGTGGAAGAACCGGACGAACCCCACCAGGGACCACACACAATGACCCCCCGGGGTCAACAGCGACAATACACAGGCCCCCGCCGGAGCCCGCTGCACCGACGTAGCCCCAGGGCCGGTCACCGAGGCCCGGGCACCGGGGACGCCCATCCCTCAGGTCCAGACCCGACAGGACCAGAGGACCCGAGCCCCACCAGGCAGCCACCAGGCCGAGCTGACAAACGCCCAAGCGCCCAGCCCCAGATAGTGAGGGCCCCAAGCACGCCCGCAGGCAGAGGAACACCCACCAGGGGGCCACGTGGCAGGAGCGCGACACTGGGTAGCCTCAGAAGTATCAGAGAGGGGGTAGTCCAAGTCCCAGCCTGACACTTAAACATTCATACACAGACACACTCATTCAGACCCACCCTCATCCTCACCCTCAGTCACAGAAAGACAAACAATAACGACACGCTCCATTCATAATCCCGATGCACACTCTATACCCCCTAGGTCCAAGACATGTACCTGCTCCCTACATGGGGCAGCCCAACATCCAAACCCAGGAGGTAGACCCATTCATTCTGGGGTGGAGAGCAGCAGACGTCCAAGATCCGGCACACCCCGCGCCCCGCCGACAGGACAGGACAGGACACCCGAGCCCAAGCAGACTGGAACTGGAACGCATTCAACTCGGTAATGACGTCATTCCAGGTTGGTAATTTCGACTTCCGATGCAACTGGAACGTAGCATTATTTTCGTGCTCAAACAACAATTTGTCTTTGTTACACAAACACTTGAGTGGCTTTTTTAGCACAACAGCTGGTATTTTTAAAAGTTCGGCTTTCCTCTTTTCCGCTTGGGTGGAAACGCCTAAATGTTCGTGAAGCAGTCCTGTCTCAGGCTGACTTATGCTTTCTGTCACGGTTCGTTGAAGAAGACCGTGGAGGTCCTGCCTGGCGTGGCACGAACCTTTTCTTCGACAGGCCTGGCCCGCTTGTGGAGACTCTGAGGCGGGTTTAGGTCGCTGCTCCCTTTCAAGGTTTGGCCTTTTGTGAGCTGGCCGACGTGTGGCTGAGTGGTGTCGCTGCTGTTGATCTCTGTGCCCGCTTGATTCTCTGTGTTGTACAAATTGTTTTCTGGACATCTCCTCGCGTAGGGCTTCTTCTTGTTTCCTCCGCTGATCCAGTCTGCTCTGGATGCTCTCCAATGTCCCGCCGAACAGGCCTGTGGGTTGGATGGGATGGTGGAGGAACGGGGCACGCTGGCCCTCTGGAAGGTCTGTCAGGGTCAACCACAAATGACGCTGAGCGATCACTGTCTCTGCCATGGCTTTTCCCTGAGCGATGACTGCAGTTCCCGTGAGGCGGAGGACAAAGTCTGTCGCCTTTCGGGCCTTGTCCAGAACCTCAGACATTTTTCTTTTGTTGGAGGTCTGCTGGAGCTCCAAGAGTTTTTCGGCTAGGTAGGCCTGCATCATTGCAGATGCGTTCATGGTGAGCACAGCGAGGCCCTGTGCTCGGTAACTCTTCTCGAGCTGTAAGCTTGACACACAGCAGGCTTTGCTGGGCAGGGTGGGCTTCGAGCTTGACGTCCTGGGGGCCAGATGAGCCACCAAAAGTCTCCTCCATTTCAGGAATGTGGGCCATGCCCGCCGCCTCCATACCGTCCACGTCCAGGAACTGGGAGAGAGGCAATGTTGGGGGGGCCCTGGGTTAAGCCCAGGTGCGAGTCAGCTCCGTCTGGAAGTTGGGAAAGATGGGCATCCTGTGCCTCGTGGCCGACTGTTTCTTGGCAAAGAAGTTCCCCGCCAGCCTCGTTACCTGTTGTCAAGGTGGGGGTTCTGGCCAAGTTACCTTCAGGGTGTCTACGGCTCTGCAGCACAGCTCGAACAGAGCGGGAGTGGACACGTCTGTCTCTGGTTGAACTGCCATTGTGGACTGGGAGAAGTCCTCGTCCTCTCCGTCCTCTCCGTCCTCTTCGTTGTCTGCCTTGTCGTCGGTAATCTCGCCCGAGGCTGTTAGTGAGAGCTCGTCGGCTCGCACCAGGTCCCTCGTGTCTAACTCTGCTGTCGAGTCCCCCATGGGGACAACAACGTCCATTGTCTCACCCCAGGTTCCAGCGCCGCTGTCCTCCAATTCGTCTGCCTCCAACTCCGCTGTGGGAGTGAGGGCCTCTGTGAGGAGTGGTTCTCGCGCCACGGAGGAACTGCCCATGGCCTTGGCCACGAAGTCCACATGTCTTCGTCTCGCCGCCTCACGCAGCTGGTTGCAATGAGTGCAAGATTCGGGGGAGACCAAAGCGGTCTTTGAGTGGACCATTCCCAGGCAGAACGGACAGGTCTCGTGGGTGTCCGCCGCCGATATGAAATAGCCATGTTCGTTGGGACAGGGTCGGGAACCGGGGCTCGCTGGCCTGCTCATCTTGTTGGAGTTGATTTCCTCTTGTTCTTCTCCGGAGCCATTGTCGAGAAGAAGCGTTGAGTTTTTACCAGTTAGACACAGCTAAACTTGGTGTGAAGAAGTCCTTCCATTACGTTGTTCGAGGTGGCTAACCTGTTAGCTCCGTTAGCTTAGCAGGTAGCGTGTGGCGCAGATAGCATTTCGCTAAACTGGGCGATGAAAACCGCGGAAAAAAGTCAAATCCTCTCGCTTAGCCGTTCGTGGTTGCTAACCAGCTAGCTCCATTAGCTTAGCGGGTGGCGTGTTGCATAGATAGCTTCTCGCTAAACTGGGCGACGAAACAGCCAGAAATTTTGAATCCTCGATGCACTACTTGTGGTGGCTAACCTGCTAGCTCCCTTAGCTTAGCAGGTAGCGTGTGGCGCAGATAGCGTCCGCTAAACTGGGCGATAAACAGCAGGAAAAATGTTCGATGAAAAAGTCGAAAACTACGTCAACGGCACTAGGATAGCATCCCGCTAAACAAAGTGCCCGCACTAGTCCGTGACACTCTGGGCAGGGAGCGAGCTCACCTCCAGTCGAGTGATCTGGTCACACGGAGTCCTGCGAAGTTCAGGTGTGAAGCTAGGTGAAGGGCAAAAGAGGACCGACGTAGGCAGTCAACAGCGTCTCTTATACCAGGGAGGCGGGCCCCTGGTGACGCTGACGCCCACTTGCCTTAAAAGGCGTGATTGTATTACTTCAGGTGAACCGCGCAGCAGCGCAATTCCCATAGTCATGTTGTTGCACCTCAGTGAACTGACTGATAAAGGAACTGCGACCTTGTACTGTTTCATA
>JBBPBX010103137.1:0-11932 GCA_038048925.1 Garcialebias charrua | reverse complement strand
TGGGGAAAACATAATAACTTCTCAATGATTGACATAAAACAATGTTTTGTTCACTTGTTACTGAAGAACAAAGCATTTAATGCAAAACCGGACTGCATGCACTTTGCAATTATCCGATTAAAGCTTCTTTTTTTTTTAAGTCCACCAACTCAACAGGCAGCAAAATGAATAATATAATAAAATAAAAAATAGGATGCTCTGGTTAGTCTGAATATACCCAGTGAAAAAAGATTAGTTTTAGGCTGATGGATAGATGGGTTTGTTCTGTTGAAATTTTCTTCAACAGAGATCGGTGCAGAGATCGGTCCCAGTTCCACTGCATAAGCATCTTTAGTACAGTTTAATATGCAAAGCCACTTCCTTCCAAACAATTCAATGTACCTTGCAGGCCATGGCTTGGATTTTTTTTTTTTAATAGTACGTCATTTTTTGGTGTATTGGACAAGTACTATACTAAAACTGATGCATGTGACTAACCACAGTCTCTAAATATTAATTAAATATTACTAAATATGCTTATTTTTTATTAATTTTGTGCCATTTACTCCTAGATTTTGTCATTTGGGGGTTTGGACAGTAATAATTTTAACCACGGTAATTTCTATGTAATAGGATTAGGAGGGGAGTTTAATTAACCTTGTTACCAGATTTGCAGAAAATGATTAAGTAATTTGTTTTGTTACAAGGATATGTGTTAATATCTTTCTAAGGGCATAAAGGCTGACTTTAGAATACTACCTCCCCCCCACCCCAAAAAAATAAAATCAATCTTTGCTCTTCTTTCTTTGCTGTGTGCTGCACACAGCATAAATTTCAGTTGAGATGCAAGGTTGCTGGTATTTATTGGGCATTCAGCAGATAGATTATGATTATCAGTGACTAGAAGTCCAGCCCTTATGATGAAACTTCAAGATCAAAAACTTTTTAAGTCTAAAAGAGCCTGTATATAAAAATAAACTTGCTCAGTTGGGAGAAAAAAAGTTTTAGATTGTTGGAATACTTATGCTTTTAGGAAACAAGTCAATTGCCTCTTAATCTGAAAAAGTAATATAAGTCAAATCAAATTTATTTATAAAGCACATTTAAAACAGAAGCTGTTACCAAAGTGCTTAACAATAAGATCAAGACAGTACTGTAATAAAAAAAAAGATGTAATTAAAAGCATTTAAAAAAAAACATAAAAACACAAAAAACGAGAAACAATACAATACTCAATACAATCACACTGTGTTACATGTCAGTGAAAACAGGTGTGTTTTTAGGAGAGATTTAAAAACAGGAAGTGAAGTGGCCTGTCTAATGTTGAAGGACAGATTGTTCCAAAGTTCAGTGCTCATGATTGAAAAACCTGATCTCCTCTGAGCTTCAACCTGCTTTTTGGTACAACCAAAATCAGCTGGTCAGATGATCTCAGTGCCCAAGAAGGAACAAGTTGAAGTAGGTCAGAGAGGTATGAGGGTGCAAGGCCATTTATGCACTTAAAGGTCAATAGGAGACTTTTAAAGCCAATTCTGATACATACAGGGAGCCAGTGAAGGGAGGACAAAACTGGTGAAATGTGCCCAAACCTATGAGTTCCAGTTAATAGCTGAGCTGCAGCATTTTGGACGAGCTGGAGATGTGAACAGGACACCTGACTGACCCCAGCATAAAGCACGTTACAGTAGTCCAGCCGGGTTGTAACGACTGCTATCAACATTTTTTTCAAGGTCAGATCTGGTCAACGCGGACTTCAGCTTAGCTATCTGCCTTAACTGGATGGAGCTTTTTATTGTAGAACAGAGTTAATCTGTTTATTAACTTAAAATCAGAGTCTAAAACCAGAGTTCTGAGATTTTTAACAGACTGTTGAAGATGTGGCCCGAGATGGAGTCGAGGTTAACGGGAACAGAGACTGCAGTAGAGCTAGAGCTAAACACGACTTCAGTGAATATTTAAAAAAAAAAATTAACTATTACACTCATGACTCATGAATCAAGGTATGTAGCAACTTGCTTGTGCTAGGAGTAGAAACACAATGGAGTCACACTCGTCTGATGTCACTTTCTTTTATTAGTAAAACACTATCACCACCAAACAGGAAGAGCCTTTCTCCTTGTACACATTAAATACAACCGCTGACTCATGGTGTCAATTTTACAATCGACAACAAAGACTTGAATATAAACTCCAAACCAACAGGACATCCAACAAGAACAATCCAACAAGAACAACACATTTCCACAGAATCATCAGCAGGTCACACATTAATAATAATAATAATAATAATAATAATAATAATAATAATAATAATAATAATCATTTTATTTAAAAGCGCCTTTCAGGACACCCAAGGACACTTAACAAACCAACACAGTGTAATACAGAGCAAACATTATCAGTGACAAATTGAAATATAAAATACATAAAGGATATAAAATGGAAGATAAAAATACATTTAGTAAAGTTAGTGATAAGCTAGTCTAAAGAGATGGGTTTTCAGGGCAGTCTTGAACAGAGAAAGGGAGGTGGTGTTTCGAAGGTCTGGCGGTAGGGCGTTCCAGAGGTGAGGGGCAGAGCAGGTGAAGGCCCTGCTCCCCATGGTGGAGAGGCGGGCAGAGGGTACATGGAGATGTAGTGAAGAGGAGGATCTGAGAGAGCGTGATGGGATGGAGATTTGTAGGAGGTGATAGATAAGGAGGGCTACGGTCGGGATCTGCGATTCCTCCCCCCCGCAGACCCCGTGTCGTTTCCCTGCGTCTTGACTGTTTTAGGACACCGCCTCAGGAGGTGTCCCGGTTGGCCACAGCCCCAACAAACGGCCGGGGGTGCGGAGGAGTCCCGCGTCGACTGCAGTGCCACCGCTCGGACCATTTCTGTCAGCTCCGAGACCCAAGCAGGTTTCTCCTGGTTCAGCTCTGCCCCCTCCGCAGATCTGCATGCCGGTGGTTGTCCTCTCAGGTCGTTTCCCGCTGCTACTCCCAGCAAACACTCTCTCTCCACTGCTAAGTCCAATGCATCTTGCAGGGATCGGGGGTGCATCAGTTGAACCTGCACACGCAGCTCCGGTGGTGCCAGGGCTCTGATGAACTGATCTTTTGCTAGTTCATTCTGAACCCCTGACTGCATGTGTGAATAGGCTCTGCGTGTGAGGCTCTCAATGTCATTAGCCAAAGCACGCAGGGGTTCACCCGGCAACCTGCTCCTGTTGCAGAGTTTATTTTTAAAAATGTCTGGTTGCACACATTGTCCAAACCGCCTCTTTAAAGCTCCAACTAGTGCATCATAGTCTTTTCTGTCCTCTGAGCTTAACAATAACAAGCAGTCCAGTGCATCATCTTGTAGGCAGAGAGCCAGCTGCAGGGCTTTATGCTCTGCTGTCCACCTCCCTGCATGAGCCAGCAGCTCAAACTGTGCATGGAAGGCCTCCCAGCTGGACCTACCAGAGTACTTGGGCGTCTTCAACGGGACGGTGACGTTTTGGACGACGTAATTGTCATGGCTGCCGCCATGTGAATCTTTTGGCGCGCTTGGAGAAAATGGCGTCGACGGACCCCGCCGGTCTTCAGTCCTGCTTCGGCAGCCATGCTCGCTGCAGAGCTGTGCGGAGCAGCCGTCGCCTGAGTTATTTTAGTGAACCCCTCTCTCCGAGCCTCTTCATCCTCCATTCCCTCCGCTTTAATTTTCACCTGGGCGAGCGCTCCGTCCATGACGCTGATGTCGCGGGTGGAGGCGACGAGCCAGTAGTACTCACTCAGCTCGATAGCGTTGGTTTACTTCTGACATCAATGTAATGACGCCAACACTGCAGACGGAGTCCAGCCAAACGGGGTTTATTCAGAAACAGGGACGAGCTGCTATTACCGAGGCTGCAGCTCACGCCTCAAAAGAAAACGCGGTACACACGCGAGCGAACACACTGCTAGCTGCCTGCTAACAACAAAACGCTTCTTCTTCGTCTCCCTTTTTCCGGTCCCTCCTCCCTGCTCATACCCCTCTCCTGCCCCCACGACCAGTCCAACACATGATGGCGGGGGACAACAGAATCACAACAGCTCAACAGAACATAGTACAACTGAACAAATACACAGAAATACTTGGACCCAAAGCAGAACCAAACACAGGGTCGTTACAATATATATAAACTGCTATCAAGCACCTTGATAGCATTTTATCTGTTTTAACTGTGCTCTATAAATAAAGATGACTTGACTTGACAAAACAAAGCACAACTAGCTTTAAGCATTAACCATTATTTAAGCATTAAGTATACAAAATAATTATGACAAGAAAAGGAAGATTTAAGCTAGGTTTATACTAGTGTCTCACGTCTTTTAGCCCCCGTTGAGTGAACCCAGCGATGATGCAATTGCGTGTGTGTCACCGACCGCATTGAGTGTTTATACTTGGCAAGACGTGGGGGATAAATTATAATAAATCCCTCCCTCTTCCCTCCCTCTTCCAACTTTTTTTTTTTTTATTGAATTTATTCATTTCAAATTGTAAAAACACAAGAAAATTATTTACAAAACCACATTATAAAACAAAACAATACATGAAATGAAAGGAGGCAGAAGAAGAAAAAAATCTCATTATTTCTGCCCCTTCTTCAAACAAAATTAACAATCAATTCAAATAGCAATCACATATATAAAAAAATATAAGATATTAAATGATTTCTCACACAAAACCATAAATTCTGAGCTTTGAACAATAATAAAAGAATATTATAGTCAACCAAATCATTAAAAAAAAAAACTTTAGCAATTTCAATTTGTAAAACAAAACATTTGATGGATGGCAGTAATGTTTTCTTGTAATAATTATTATGGCTCTCTTCTGTAAAATAAAAATAGGCTTTAGTTACAGTTTTGCACGCTGTACCCGTATAACCGTATTATAAAAAAAAAATTAAAAACTCAACCATGTGAAATTCGAACTCACGTCCTTGGGAGTGGCAGCGCAACATGTTTACCACTAGACCACCACAGCTTGTTGTTTTACAGTGGAGTTGGCTTTTTTTTAAAGGGTGCATGCAGGCGTGATGTGTTTCTGTTCCTTTTTCTTCCCTTCTGTCCTTGTGGGGATGTGTTCTGCCCAATGCTGTAAGGTTCTGATGACAGAAAGTTTGTGCTCCAGTGGATTGTGAGAGTCAAACAGAAGATACTGGTCTGTGTGGGTTGGTTTTCTGTAAACTTCAATGTTANGGTGTATATGTTAATTTACATATATTTGGTTTTGCTTTCTCCACAGACATCAGCAAATGTAAAGAAGATCCACCGATGCAGCCGGACCTAAAGTTATTTCCAAGAACCTTGATGGGGGACAGAAGGAGGAGCTTCAAAGCAGCTTGGTATCACATTCACCCCTGGCTTGAATATTCACAACACTTGGACTCTGCGTATTGTTACCCTTGCAGACATTTTAGCCCTCCCAACAGCTCAGACACTGTGTTTGATTCCCCAGTTGGTTTTAAAAACTGGAAGAATGCATCTTACAAAGATGCGGGGTTTGCAATGCATGCGAGGTCTGAGCTCCATAAACAAGCCATGGTTACATGGAGGGAGTATCAGAAAGCTGCAGCAGCTAATGCAACACTGGTCAATGTGTTAAACAAGGAGCACAACAGACAGGTTAAAGAAAATCGTGAATATATAAAAACAATAGCGGAAGTGCTTTTACTTACTGCCACTCAAAATTTAGCTCAAAGAGGGCATAATGAGTCTGCAGACTCAGACAATAAAGGGAACTTCAAGGCAATTTTGGAAACGATTGCTAACCACGACAAAGCTATTTGTATTACATTACTGCCTATACTGTAGTCATAAAGATGTCTTTATAGTCATAAAGTCACTTTTTTCTCCGAGATTTAACGTGCCCCTCTGACAAAACCTCTGGCCCCAGCTTGGCCCCACCAGTACAACTGGTCTAGAACCGCGCAGCAAGAAGAAGGTCGTTAGTAATTTTTACTAGGGCTGTTTCGGTGCTATGGTGGGGGCGAAATCCAGATTGAAACTCTTCATAAATGTTGTTGTTGGACAGGTGAGAGTGAAGTTGACTAGCAACAGTTTTTTCAAGGATCTTGGAGATGAAGGGCAGATTGGAGATCGGACGAAGATTACTGAAGTTGGTGAAGTCAAGACCTGGTTTCTTGATGATGGGGGTGATGGCAGCAGATTTGAAGGCTGTGGGAACAATGCCAGAGGTTAGGGAGGAGTGGATGATATTAGTGATGATAGGGAGCAGAGACGGGAGACAGGATTTAACAAGAACTGTGGGGAATGGGTCAAGTTGACAGGATGAGGACTTGGACTTGCTGATAATGTCAGCAATGTTATCAGCAGGGGGGAGGGAGAAGACAGAGAAAGGGAGGGAGGGAGGGGGGAGTTCAACATGGATGTTGGGGGCAGTATTTGGACCAAGGTGTTTGTGAATTGAAATAATCTTTTCATTGAAATATGACATCAGGGAGTTGCAAAATTCTGTGGAAACCATGTGAGAGGGTAGAGAGTTGAGAGATGAGACAGAACGGTGGAGGAGAGAGAACAATGTTTTTGAATTACCAACATTAGAACTGAGGCCTAGTTATACTCTCGTAAGCCTAGTTATAAGGCCTAGTTATACTTGCGCTTTGGTCCGCTGGCTGGAGCGCGCGCGCGCACTGAGCCGTGCGGCTTCATGCGATTACAGTGTCGCCACTGTGTTTATGGTTGACGCACAGCGGCGCATGGCAAAGTGCTGTTCTTTTACGGACCAGCAGGTGGCAGTACCCTCTAAAACCTGTGCATATGTTGCAAGAAAGGTGTAGAAGAAGAAATCTACCGTAGAAGAAGAACTGTTTGAAGTCACACAACAAAAACAAATGGCTTTCCGCTCGCGTGCTGAACTGTTGTCTTTATTAGAGGAGCAAATCATAATAGAACAACAGTTATTGGGTCTTGCGGTTTTAATGCATGGAGTCAGGAGGAGGAAGCGATCACTTGACTTTTGGCAAAAAAAAAAGAAAAGTCCAGATCAGGGATGAAGAAGGGGAATTTAATACATTTTTGTCACATACAAAACATTCCTCCATGCGTCGCGAGGCCGTCTCCATGACCACAGCGGCGCAGACAGCTGCAGGCTCTGGCGTGAAGAGCGTGAAGGCTGTCGGGTGAGGTCCCCACCCGACTTGTCAATCAATTCAGTAGCGCCCACGGCGCACGCACTAGCCTTGTGGAGTTTCAAAAAATCGGAGGTGCGCAACACGCGCCAAACCGACGCGCGGGGTCTACGCGCAGGGGCGGGACGGTGATATTGCGTCACTTTTGGCGCGCGCACCCTCGCGCGCTGCGCGACACGTCGAGTATAAATCTAGCTTTACTGCCAAACTTCACGGTTCACCTGACCCCTGTGAAACGCTAAAAACAATTAACAATTTTCAATAGAAGGTCAAGAAAGTAGGATTTTGTTACATGTTTTACAAAATGTAGAAGTTGCAGTTATAACCAAGACCACATGTTGACCCCTCCGCCACTGTGCTCAAAGACCTCATGCCAAGAGTTGAGCACGGTGGTGGAGGGGTCATCATGCGGTCAAGTTCAAGCATCTTTATTATCCCCAAGAGGCAAATAGTTTCACAGTCGGTACACTGTTCTGCTCTTCTGTGTTTCGTTTCACACATTATGCTCAAACTTGTTCACGTCAGTGAATGTCCCTGGACTCCAATGCATTCTCTGGTTAAACGTTTTAAAACGGTATCAGGATTGTAAAACAGCTTTGGAGTCTTTTGATCTGGAGAGCTGGTGCAAAGAGAACAACCTTCACATGAATGTGAAGAAGACGAAGGAGATGATTGTGGACTTCAGAAGGAACAAACACACCCACACCCCACTGTATATAGGTGGATCTGCGGTGGAGGTGGTCTCCAGCTACAAATACCTGGGTGTACACTTGAATGATAACCTCAGCTGGAGCAATAACACCACCAGCCTGATCAAGAAAGGTCATCAGAGACTCTACTTCCTCAGACGGCTGAGACGAGCTGGTCTGAGAAGCTCAGTCCTCACCTCGTTCTACAGGTGTGCAGTGGAGAGCGTCCTGTGCTCCAGCATCAACGTGTGGCATGGAGGCTGCACAGTTGCAGAGAGGAAAGCTCTACAGAGAGTGGTGAAGGCTGCACAGAAGTCTGTGGGAGTCAGTCTCCCCACCATCACAGACATTTACACCTCCAGATGCAGAAAAAGAGCCACCTGCATCATGAAAGACCTCACTCACCCAGCACACTCACTCTTTGCACCACTCCCCTCGGGACGGAGGTTGAGGAGCATCAAATGTAGAACCACTAGACTGAGGAACAGCTTCTACCCTGAGGCTGTCAGACTCATGAATAAATAAATAATAAGAATAAACACTGCAAAATGTCACATCATGCTGATACTGATCTGTTTCTTGTTGCTGCGTTCATCTGTGACCATCTGCTCATGTTCGTGCTGCTGTTTATAATGATGTTTTTCTACTACATTAGGGCTTAGTGTATTACTAGCTGATGTGATGTCTCTCTTAGTTAATCCTAGATGTTATTATTGTTTTTCTCTTGCATTTGTTGTTGGATGTAACTGGGACCCTGTGTACATAATCTCGTTTTCAACACATGTACTACATGCGGTGCAAATGACAATAAATTCTCTCTGACTCTGACTCTGACTTTTGAGTTTCACATAAATCAATGCTTCATTTATTCAGAAAGAACTCCCACACAAACATTTTCTTAGATGTTCACGTTGGTTTTATCTGTTCAAAGGAATTGTTCAGAGTGTTTCGTGGATTGTTCCGAAAATGACACAACCGAACAAACGCGTTTATTTTTGTTGTCCTCTTTGGTTTTGTGTTTTTGACTTGGACCAACTGTTGTTTTCATCCGGTTTTAACACTCGATAGTGAGCAGCTCATTTTACCCATTTATTACTTGAATGATTTTACTGGTGTGCTTGCACTTTATTATGACTGTACCAGCTAGTGGATAGCTATCTTCTCAATTCATTGTTTCTTTAGGTGATTAAACCGCAAATGGATGACACCGGATCTTCCCTAGGCTTTACAGTTGGTCGCTAACTAACATGGTAACCCCATAACCACTGGGTTCATGTAAAGACATGCACAGTTTGGTCACCTAAATTTAAATGAACTGTAACAGCGATAATGGGATCCAATAAAAAAGCATAGCTAATGGATGGAAAGGTGATAAAAATCTGCGGTTATTTAATTTTAGTCCAAACTTTTCTGGACTCCTGAATGTTTTCAAGATGTCTTCTTCTCTGCACAACAGCAGATTGTAAAGACTGCGAATGTATACAATAATGTCTTGTTGTGATATGATTTAACAAGATCCAAGTGGATTACCTGTTATTCAGTACAGCCGAACACTAATCCACCATCTGCCGATCACTGAGAGCTTCATCTGTGTTTACATCGGAGGAACATATGCATCTGGGCGGTAAAGCATGCTTCCTTTTTGCTGTCTAAGGTTTGTCTGCACAATGGTTCAGACAGAGAAAGGGATTTGAAAGATCATTTTGGCTTTGTTTAATCTCCTTTTTTTAAAGACACACTGTTGCATCTTACTTACAAACTTTCCACTCTTTTCTCCAAATGGAATTTTTCTAAAAGACAACCTACCTTTGAAGTAGATTGTATCTTTTTTGTCTTAACTCACTTCACAGCTTTCTCAGTTTTTCTTGTTTTGGGAAGTGAGCTGGTTCCCGTTTGGGTATTTCTGTGTTTCCATCAGCGGCTGATCTCTTGGTCCATGTATGTTTCGAGGCCATTAGTCACATTGTCAAAGGGTCATCGCAGGTCACAGAAGAGTGCGGCTTGGTCTTGTTTACTTCTTGCTGCTCTGGGCTTATCTGTTTGTCTCCCTGTCCGTCTTTCCCAACGTTTCTCTCTTTGCTGAGCTACTGTATCTCATCTCTTCGGAGTTGTGTTGTTTGGTTTGAGCGTCTTGATTACCATGATGTGCAACACTGCAAGTCAGTCAGCATTATGTTTGCACATTTTCTTTGCCTGATCTTGATTTGACGGGAGACAGACAATGTTGTGTACACAAAATTATCAATTTACACCGATAACAAATCAACATGTTTATTAATGCAACACAAACTCTGTGTTCTCTTACTGTCTGCTTCACAACAGCTCAGTTCAACACACTTTGTTGATATTATTAAATCATTATCCATCCATCCATCCATCCATCCATCCATCCATCCATCCATCCAGGCTGAACGATTTTGGAAAATAATCTAATTGCAATTTTTTTTTCTATAAATTGCAATTGCGATTTAAAACACAATTATTTTAAATATCTTAAGTATTTTTCAACAAACAGAAGCAATAAATCAATCTGTTTTATAATAAACAATGTCAGATTTATTTAAAGCAGAGATTACAATAAAGCAAACAAATCTATGCCTTTTCTTTTCACCATTTCTATTTTTTCTTGTTTCATAAACATAATAGTAAACATGTTAAGTGAACTTCCTAACTACTGTCTGAACTTCACATGACAGTTAATAAATAAATATAAAAAAAATATATATAAAAAAATTACTGTTTGAAGTTCAAACAGTTCGGTCAGTGATCCCTGTCGGCTGATACTTTGCTTACTTGAAGTTGAAGCACTGGTTGTTGTCATTCTAGCCATGCAACCATCGTAAATGTCTTTGTGGTGTTTTTTTTAAGTGTTTATAAAGATTTGTTTCACGTGACCAGTCAAATTGCAGCCTTCGTGATTAGAAAATCTCATTTTATCATATTGCAATATTATTGCAAATGCAATTAATTGTTCAGCCCTACCATCCATCCACCCACCCGTCCACTATGGACACCCAGACATCCCTCTCCCGAGTGACACTCTCCAGCTCCACCTGTTGGATCCCACGATGCTCCCAGGCTGGAGAGAAAAGAAGATTCCTCCAGTGAGCCCTGAGGTCTTCTCCTAGTGAGATGTACCCAGAAAACCCTCCGTGGGGTGGGGGGCATCCTAAAACATACTCAGCTGTCTCCTTTTGACGCAGACAGGCAGCCTCTCATTTCACCGCTTTTATTCAGGATCTTCTTATTTTAAACATAATCAGTATCTCATGACCATAGGTGGGGATGGGGGGTGGGGAGTGTAACCTTAACGGACCGGTAAATCAGGATTTCGCACTTTGGCTTACCTTTTTTTCTTCTTCACCACAATAGACTGGAGCAACACCTTCATTACCGCAGACAAAGCCCTGATCTGTTCTTCCATCTCCTGCCCCATCCTACCATCACTTGCAAATCAGAGTCAGAGTCAGAGAGTCTTTATTGTCATTTGCACCGCATGTGGTACATGTGATGAAAACGAGATTATGTACACGGGGTCCCAGTTACATCCAACAACAAATGCAAGAGAAAAACAGTAATAACATCTAGGATTAACTAAGAAAAACATCAACTAGTAATACACTAAGCCCTAATGTAGTGGAAAAACATCATTATAAACAGCAGCACGAACATGAGTCTGTATGAGCAGATGGTCACAGATGAACACAGCAACAAGAAAAAATAGATCCCTCTCCAATTTTCTAGATAAACAAGTACATATTTACAATAAATCAGTTGACATACAAATGGGTGCATATAGTTTAGGGTTAAGAAATTCAAACAGCTGAGCACTATGGATAAAAAAAAAAATAAAAAAAACTCAAACTGGAAAATTTAATGAAGTTGTTGCAAATGCTAAAAGTGATCAAAACCTGCAGTCCTAATCACTTATTTTAAATTTCTAAATAGAATGAAAATAAAACCATGTTTTTAAAAGATGCAGTTAAGTATCAAGTATGTTTGGTCTCTTTGGTTCATACATTACATCAGTGTGTTTTTTATAATCTGGGATTGTTGGATGAGCAGCATGTCACTGCTGCTGAAAACGAGCTGGTTTGAACTGCTT
>JBBPBX010103136.1:0-11932 GCA_038048925.1 Garcialebias charrua | reverse complement strand
GTACAGAGCTCATACAAATTCTTTACCTCAAAATATTCAATCTTATTTTATTAAGAGAGTCAGTAATTAAACGAAAAGGACTAGAAATGTTTGCGAAACCTGACACTAAACGGCTTGATCTGATGGACGAACTGGAAAATAAGTGGGTTAAATCAACATTAACAACATGGAAAGAAGTTGTAAAAACAAATAAATTAAACAAAGGAATCAAGGTATTAAATTGGATAGCATATGATAAAAGCTTTCTACCAAACAATGTTGACTCCAGATTCAAATCCTGGATCACAAAAGGTATAAAAGTCATCTTCCAGATGGTGAAAGATAATAAATTTGAAAGCTTTAAGAAATTGCAAGGAAAATATAACTTGGAAAAAGAAGATTTTTATAGATATCTACAAGTAAGAAGTTACTACAACCAGGAAATCAACCAAAACACAGATCAGTGCAACCCATTGATTGAATTAATAATAAAATCTTATAAATCAAAACTGCCAGATGGATTAATTTCAAAAACTTATAAAATCCTATCAAATTTTAATGTCCACTCCACACAATATATTAAAAATAAATGGGAAAAGGAATCAGGTTATGATATACCGTAACTGACGAAGAATGGGAACAAATATTTGTAGCACAATGGAGGTGCACAAAATCCCACATGTGGAAAGAATTTGGTTGGAAATGTTTATCACGATATTTCATCACCCCAAGTCAAAGTGCCCATTTCTCACAAGGGAATGGACAATGCTGGAGAAACTGTGGTTGTCAGAAAGCGCATCACTATCATGTTTTTTGGGAGTGTAATATTCTCCAAAGATATTGGGCTGCTATAAATGTTGCACTTAATCAAATTTTTCAAATCAACATTCCATCAAACTTTAAAACGATGTTTTTAGGATGCAGAACCGCAAAAATGCGATCAATTGATGGATATTTATGGAATATACTTATAACCGCCGGGAAAAAAAACAATTACAAAAAAATGGATGGTACAGATAGAACCTACAGATAGAGAATGGGCCCAAATACAGTAGTGGCAGATATTTACAAAATGGAAAAAATAACTTTTACACTCAATCTAAAAATAGATTATTTTCATAAACATTGGAAATGTTGGGAAAAATTTCTCATACAATATATGCCAGAAATAAAGTAGGAATTAATTAATTTATTATTCTTTATCTTAAGCATGTGTATGTATGTAAATGCACATATGTACCTGTATATATATCTGTGCGCATGTGTATGTAAGTAACAAATGTATTTTTTTTATATATTAAAAGGAGAAAAATATAAGAAAAATAATCATTATTTTTATTTTTATTATTTTATTTTCTATTTTTATTATTATTATATAGGAATATGAAGGTGTGTATAGGTGTGTAGGCGTATGTATGTACGTATAAAGGTGCATATATGAGCCAAGATGGTGTAGTGGTTAGGGCGTTTGACTTGGGACCCGAAGGACGCGGGTTCGTGTCCCGGCCACTACACACCTTGGGGTGTCTATGAGTGCACACCTATTTCTCCAGCTCCCCGAGCGCTTTCTATGGCTGCTCACTGCACCACCTGGTAGGTGGTTGGGTTAAATGCAGAGACGAATTTCGTCTGTGTATGGGAAACATACGCAGATGACAGGAATAGACAATTATTATTATTATTATTATATATACATATATATGTGTACATGTGAATATGTGAATGTGGGTATGTGCATATGGGTACACTGGTACATGCAAATTATTGTTTTTATTATTATTTTTATTATTTTTAGTTTTATTTTTTTATTCTAGAAACAACCTAATAAGAAAGAATGCCAACAGAGTTTAATTTATATTTCATAAACACTATACAACGATTTTATGTAACGTTTTGCTGACTCACAGATTTCATGTATTGCCACACTTGCTGCTACAACACTCTCCGACACTGATGTTTTGTTCTTATTATCGTTTCTTTTCATATGTGTTTATTTTAAGTTCATGGATGGAGACCGAAAGACATTCCGCGCTAAGCCATACAGACAAGAAAATGAATCTTACATAAATGTGATAGATTTGGTTAAACTATACCAATAACATTTGTCTGTGAAGCAAGCGAAGAAAAATGTTGATGCAAATGTCTAATACTGTAACTGAAAAAAAAAAAAAAAAGAAATGTTTGCGAAACCAAAAATTCAAACAAATTCAAAGGAACAATGCACATCAGTTCAAGGAATAAAACTGCGGAATGTTTTGGATAATAATTGTAAAAAAGCTTCCTCAAAGTTTTTGTTTAAGAAAATGGTAAAAAGTAGTTTATTGAAGAAAATATGAAATTGTTTACAATATTTTATTGGATCGTTTGTTTTGGCACGGAGTCAGTTTTGGCTTGTTATGTTATTTAAAGACTATTCACCCGCTTCAGATGTTATCAACCATAAAATGGCCCCTATCAATTATTATCATCCCCATTCGCTGGACTATTTATGTTTGAATGTATTTTTTTCATATGCATTTTCTTTTTTGTTTAAAAATGAGCAGATGTTACAAGATTTTTTCTTCTTTCTGCTGCCTTTCATTTTCTTTGTAAATTGTTTTTGTTTGTTTAAAAAAATCTATTTTAACTGAATATGAATAAATATAAAAAGTGTTTGCTCTATGGTTGAAGGTTTACTTGCGATTCCTAGAGTTTTCAAAATCAGAATGGGAGGAAGATCGTTCAGTTATCAGGCTCCTCTGTTGTGGAACCAACTTCCAGTTTCTGTCCCTGAGGCTGACACATTGTCCAGTTTCAAAACTAGACTTAATACTTTCCTTTTTGATAAATCCTATAGTTAGGGTTGGCTTGGGTTTGCTGACCTATCCTTTAGTTATGCTGCTATAGGTTCAGACTACTGGAGGACAAATTGACTTAATTTAATCAAATGAATAGTTACAAATTAATATGTTTATTTGCAATGGTTTCTATCTTAACATGTTGGGGGGCTGTTTTTATTTATTTATTTATTTAGTCTTTCCTTTTTAGTGAGGAACCTGATCACCTCCATTCTGGGCCCGTCATTCTGGACGTGCCATTCGGTGTCCGTTTCTCCTTCCTGTCATCTCAGTCCTAACAGACAGAAGCAGATGGTTGCTTGTCCTGAGCCTGGTTCTGCTTAAGGTTTCTTCCCATGAGGGAGTTTTTCCTTTCCACTGTCGCCTTTGTGCGAGCACAGGATGGGAGACTGTAAAAATGAAGACTCAATGCATCTGCTGGCATCCTTCATTAGACAGAGAACTTCACTAATTGGCATTTATAACATATGTGAACGCTTTTTTGTTCAGTGCCCTGAGGTAACTACTTGTGACGTGGCTCTTTATAAATAAACGGAATTGAAATTAAATTAAAAGTCAGAATTGAACTTAGCATTGAAAGTCGCTTTCAAAAAGAATGCAACGCCTTGATGTCACCACTGATTTATGAACAGTTGTTTTACAACTTTGTATGTAATAATTAAAGATGAGGGTTTGGCTGGAAATTGACCCTTAATATAGATTAAATAGACATGTTTCTCTGAAGACTAGAACATATTAGTTTATAGATTTTGGTTTGTTTGTTTGTTTTTCAAAATGACCACCAGCAGGACTAATGATCACCAGATCATATTCTAATCAGAATGTGCAGAATCTTAGTCACCCAGAGCATAATAAACCTAATAAATAAAGATAATTTGAATTTTTGGCTTTTATTTTTAATTTATCTCGTTCGAGGAGATTCCTCAGTTCAAAACTTAAACAAATTAGAGTGAATCCAAATCTACCCAGTGACACCAAACACACTCTTGAGAGAAGTGCAGTTTTTACATAAAAGTTGGTGTCTTTTAGAATGACAGCCTGTTGACTGATTGAGTTGTTGTGGATCGTAGGCCTAGCAGCTGTTGCATCTCGCCACTGGCTTCATGTCCAACAGCTGGATTTATGTCTAACATAAAGCTTGTGCCACTTTGGGGTAAAATAAAGGCAAATAAAAGCTTCAAAACATGTCGGTGAATATAAATCAGTCTTTGAGGTCTCATTTAATAACCCCCCCCAAAAAAATACAAATTATCATTCCAAAAGGAAAATGAGCTGCTTTTCTGCAGATAAATAACAACAATGTGCAAATCTTTTCAATACGTTGTGCTTAAGTTAACTAAATGTTGAATCCTCATGTAGTGTCCAGGTGAGCAGAACAGAGAAACAGACATTTTTTTTACATTAGCATTTCAGACTTGTGCCTGCATACACTCACTGTCACTAAAAGCAGAGATACAAGCTCACGGTCTCAAGCCACTGTGGGTCTGAGGGCAGCGTGCCTCCCTCAGATTAATTGTGGCCCACATATTTTTAATTAAAGTTCTTTGTGTGGTTCGTGTTAGTAATGTGGGTGTTTGTGTTAAGTAAAAGAAGCGTGTCCTTGTTCTGTCAGTGCTGTTTAATCAAAACTCACAGAAAAGTGTTATTTTGAGGCTTTTCACTGATTCACAGAAGATGACAGCCAGGGCTTTTGTTTAGTTGGATGGAAAATGAACATAGATATCTAAAAAAAAAAATCTAAGAACATTACTAAAAATATATTAATGTTACCGATAGAAACACAACTGCTTAATTCATATTTTAAGCAGCATGCTTAGGTTTTCTTTAAAAAAAAGGAGAACATTTTCTCGTGATTTTGTAAGAATTGAATGGGTGTCTTTGAAACTGTGTTGTCTGCTTCAGATTACCTTTGACGTTGATGTGTTAGAATGAAAGTCTTGAGCGCCCCCTACCAGTACACAAATAAACACTTTTTATGCCAATTTCATTCAGGCATCCAGATTTAACTAACAGAAATGACAGTAATAATTATTTGTAATATTTCTGCAGAACCACTATCCCACCCCACACAGTCTCACCCTCCCTGAGTCTGCAGCTCGAGGGAACACTGTATGTCGATCACAAAGGCAGTTTGAGTAGATCACATGGCAAAATTAATGTCAGACTTTTTAAATTTTCTTTTAATTTTTCTTTTTTAGACATCAGCCTGCAATCCATTGAGCAAGGCCCCTAACCCTGACCATCTGCTCCCCTGGGTGCCCTTGATAGCAGCTCTCTACTCCACACAGAGGGCTGTGGTAGCTCAGTGGTCTGTGGTTGTGTCAGGAAGAGCATCAGGCGTAAAATCGATGGCCAAGTCTTTGTGCGAGTTAGCTCATCGTGGCAACCCCTGAAGAAGGGAGCAGCCAAAAGGAGAAAAAACATTTGTGTGGTATTATCTGTAGCTTAAAATATAAATTATTGTGTTAAAGTGACAGATGGCCTGCATTAAAGCTACCATCAACATCAGCGAGGACCCTCACCACTATGCATACCACAAGAATTGATCAACAGAAGACGCCATCTTCTCTGGTTCACACTGCTGTCACCCACCTGGAGCAGAAGGACTCCTACGTCCGTCTACTCTTTGTGGACTTCCCGTCTGCATTCAACACCATGATCCCCCAGACCCTGATGGACAAACTATTCACATTAGGACTAAGCCCCTCCCTATTCAACTGAGTCCTGGACTTCTTAACAAACAGACCAGTCTCTGAGGATCCACAACTTCTCCTCCTCCACCATAATCCTCAGTACAGGCTCCCCTCAGGGCTGTGTGTTGAACCCCCTTCTATTCACTCTGCTCATGTATGATTGTGCACCGACCCATCCAGGCTGTCATATTGTTAAGTTTGCAGATGATACAGCAGTGGTGGGATGCATCACAAACAATGATGAGTCCAGCTACAGCCAAGAGGTGGAAAACCTGGAGAACTGATGCAAAGAGAATAACCTTCACGCCAACGTGAAGAAGACAAAGGTGATGATTGTGGATTCCAGAAGGAACAAACACACCTGCCCTTATCCCCCCTCCACTGAACATTATAGGATCTTAAGTGGAAATGGTCTCCAGCTACAAGTACTTGGGTGTACACCTGAATGATAACCTCAGCTGGGGCAACAACACCACCAGCCTGATGAAGAAAGATCATCAGAGACTCTACTTCCTCAGACGGCTGAGGCAAGCTGGTCTGGGAAGCTCAGTCCTCACCTCCTTCTACAGGTGTGCAGTGGAGAGTATCCTGTGCTCCAGCATCAACGTGTGGCATGGAGGCTGCACAGCTGCAGAAAGAAAAGCTATACAGAGAGTGGTGAAGGCTGCACAGAAGATGTTGGAGTCAGTCTCCCCACCATCACAGACATCTCCACCTCCAGATGCAGGAAGAGAGCCACCTGCATCATGAAGGACCCTACTCACCCAGCACACACACTTTTTGCACCTCTCCCCTCAGGCAGGAGGCTGAGGAGCATCAAGTGTAGAATCATTAGGAAGACTACCCTGAAGCTGTTAGACTCATGAATCTCTAAACAGGAAATTCACTGTGAAAAAAAAAAACACTGTAATGCCACTTTAATTGGTGATATATCACTTTGTGCTGCTGATTTCTTGCCTTTAAGCTTCTCTATTCATTCTTACCCAACTGCTCACAACAGATCCATATTCAGGCTGCTGTTTAATATACTGTATGATTTTAAATTATTATTGTGTAGCGTATCTTAGATCCTTCTATAATGTTTCTTATACTTTATAATTTTGCTATATTTGGTTGTAACTGGGACCTTGAATACACAATTTTGTTTTAAAGGATTTTTCCTTACGTTGGGAAAATGTTTTAATTTGTTTTTCTAGATTCCCCAGAAAGGATGCTAAATGTTTTTTATTATTATTATTTTTTTATATATATAATAAACTTGCTAATTCTTGTGGCCAAATTTTACATTCATGAATGTAAATTTACTAACAAAACGCCATGCTTTCTTCATGTTATTAAAGATATGGAATTATACGTACAATTAATAACAGACTCAACCAACAAAAAGGCCCTTAGGACAATTTCTGTCTGTAAATCTTTGCAAATATTTGTTTAATTAACACCCCTGGTTGTTTGTTCATATAAGTGTTGCGTTATTCTGTATACTCCATTCATTTGTTTGTTGTATACTTGTCATTTTCTTGAATAAAATTTATTTAAAATAATAATAATAATGAAAAGAGTACACAATTTTGTTCCACCTCATGTACCACATGTGATGAGAATGACAATAAAGAACCTTGAACCTTGACCAGATTTGGAAACAGGTATTTAAAAAAATACATAAATCAGTATTGGAATGAGTAATCTTCTGGAACATTTAAAAAGTGACATTTTAGTTTCTAATTTCTCATGATTGGCTGTCACAGAAAACACAATTAATAGATTAAAAATCAAACTTTTACAGAGCACAAAAAATGTTTTAATAGGTGTTTTAATTATAAAATATAAGACATTGGCCCTCATGCACGAACATGTTCGTATTTTTATCCTAAATTTCTCCTACTTTTGTTCGTACGAACGCGCCACGTCAGATTCAACAAAGTCTTCTATCCACAGGAAAAGTGTGTAAACGAGCTGCGTAAATTTAATGAATCCCACCTGTTCTAACCACCTGCGCGTGCTCGCGGAGAGGTCATTTACATAATTCCCACCCCTCAAAACACCATATAAGGCCACGTTTCCTGCCTTTTGACAGCAGGAAGTGTCCATTCATTCAAAATCAAGAAGTAAAAAGAACTTCACGCGTTCGGAGATTGAAGTTCTGCTCTCAGTCGCGCTGTGGCGCACCGCTACCCCCCCCCCCGCAAGTGTCGGATGGTCAAATATTTTTAATTTTAGTGTAAACAACTGTGTTACATTATAGTTTCACTTATTCAGAAGAGCGCACCGCTACCCCCCCTCCCCCCCAAGTGTCGGATGGTCAAATATTTTTAATTTTAGTGTAAACAACTGTGTTACATTATAGTTTCACTTATTCAGAAGAGCTGTGGCGCACCGCTACCCCCCCCCCCACCCCCCGCAAGTGTCGGATGTGTTTTTGAACAGAAGCATTTTAAAATGTCTCGAAACTACAGTTAACTTCATATTAATATTGTAGTGCATATGTTGTGTCTCCCGTGGGTCGTACAGTATCAGAAATCAAGAATAAATGGTTTGATCTGAAAATGGCTTCAAACAAACGTCTCGCCGCAGCACGGACAGGAGGTGGTCAAGGAATAGTCTGCGTTACCGAGATGGATGGACAATAAATGCCATGCTGCGCGCGTGCCAACATGTTTTGCAGCACAAATGAGTCATGCGCGCTCCTCCTGGTCATCGCGCAACCACATTCTGCAGGTTATATTTCGAATCAGATATAATAATCTATTGCTCCGATGGTGTTTGGCACAGCAGTCCAGCAATAGCATGAAAATCAGTCTTAATTCGTACTTGTTCTGCGGCGGTGTATGGGAATTTTATGTACCTGGGTGTTAATATGAGGAGGGCTTTGATGACCAAGGGGAGCGCACGACTCACTGAAGCCTGCGCGACACACCAGACAAATTAAACTTAAAATTATAATTCTAATTCAAACAGAATAACCTATTGTCAAGAATAATTATGGTGCGTGATTTTTTTAAACCCAAAATATTTTCTAAATAACGAAATATGAAGTTATTAGTGGGGAAATTCTGTCTGGATGACAGCAGACTGACGCTCCTAAAATATACGACAGGTCCGGACCAATCGTAAATTTTACAATTTTACATCGGTTCCACTGCAAATCCTGTTACAGTCTACACTGATCATAACCCTCTTGTGTTCCTAAACCGCATGTATAACCACAACCAGCGACTTATGCGCTGGGCTTTACTTGCCCAGGAATACAATTTGGACATCAGGCATAAGAAAGGAACTGAAAATATTATAGCCGATGTTCTTTCTAGAGTGTGGTGCTAATCCCATTGTGTAGTTCACTTAATGAATGTGTTGTGTATTTTACTCTAAGTAAAATTTTATGGGGGAGGGTGTTACGGTCCCTGACCTCCAGTATGGGGAGCTCTCTTCATGAGACACCTTTTCTTATCCTTTCCTGTGTTTCAGGTCCACCTTGCTGTCTACCTGGCTGCCACAGGTGTCTGGTGTTACAGCTCGTCAGCTGCTCCATAAAGAGCTTCACCTCAGATGTGTCAAGTCCCTTCCTCTTGGGCCTTGATCTGGTGTGATCTTGTTGGTGGATTGTGCTTTGAAAAGCTGTACAATAGTTTGGTGTTTTATTAGTCTCACAGTGGAAGCTGGTAGGGGTTCTCTGCCATTTTTGTTCTAACTCTTTTCTCCTGTTTTATGGTCAGACAGGGAGTTTAGCCCTTGTACTTTTGAGTTTATTCTTAGCCAGAGACATTTGTGTTTTCATAGTTAGAAGGGGGTGTTTTGTTTGTTGTTTTGGCCTTGGAGACCCTGAAGCTTAAAGCTCCACTGTTAGGGGATTATACTTTTGTTATGTTACCCTTTTCACAATTGTAAAATAAATTGTATTTTATCTATATACATCAACTGCTTGAGGTTTACTTACTCGGTTTGTGTTACACCCCAGTGCCATGACTAACTTTCATTAAGAGGGATGTAACAATAACCTATTGTCAAGAATAATTATGGTGCGTGATTTTTTTAAACCCAAAATATTTTCTAAATAACGAAATATGAAGTTATTAGTGAAGGAAATCCATCTGGATAACAGCAGACTGACGCTCCTAAAATATACGACAGCTCCGGACCACTCGTAAATTTTGTTCGTATCTGAAAAAAATCTTAGGATACGAAAACATTGTTGAATGCCACAAATGATCCTAAATCACTCGTACGCACAGTTTAAGAACAAATCTGTGCGTACGAACGGTTCGTGCATGAGGGCCAACGTCTTCCTAACCAATTTTATCACAAAAGTCTGCACAGTGAATGATCTATACAGGAAGACCTATAAATTATTTGGTGCACAGAGTCCAAAAGACAAACCGGGTGCACATCTATATACATTTAGGACCTTTGCTGTAGATCTTGAACAAAAAGACTAGAACTACACAGAATCACACAGTTTAGGTACAACTTTTATTAATACTGGAATCATCACAGTGCGTTTTGTTACATTAGCAGTGACTGAAGTTAACAAAAAATGGTCAATTTTACAAAAGAAAAAAGGACAGAAAAGTGTGTACTCAGAATCAAAGAGAAAACAGCCTTAGAAATCATTTCACAATAAATAAATAAAAAGAGTCAAATGGGGCAGCCAAGAAAAAAAAAAGACAAGAGCACAGTGACTGCAGGGCTACTTTGAAGAGGAGTGGAAGAAACCATGGCTTTGTATGAGCAGGTGTTCAACCTTGTCATAATGTTGAACAAAGTACTGTAGCCCCATTGGACATGCCTCACTAGTGACTTTGGTGATTTTTTTGTAGAGTTCAAACGTTGGTTTTCGAGGAAAAAGAAGCAAAAAAGAGCGAAAGAGAGTTGCAGTAAAGTCAGAAAGACATTCAGTTTAGTTACAGCGACAGTGGCACCTGCAGGCCGCTTCGGTTCTGGATGGCTGTTTGATGGGAAGTTACAGTGCGTTACATCATGAGCCCCCTAGAGGACATCAGTGAAGCCTTATGTGGGGCTATACCTTTGTCATCTTCACTTCTGATGAGTGTGTAGAAGTGTGTGTCTGTGAATGTAAGATTTGTTCAGTATTAGACAACAAGGAGGACTGACAGATTGTGTGTGGGAAGTGAAAAGGAGAAACAGTGGGACAGCTTAACCACGTGTTTTTATGAAACACACACACACACATTCTTGTAAATGTACATTGTGGGGACTTCCATTAATTTCTATAGCCTAACCCAGACCCTTACCCTAAACCTAACCATTACCAGTACTGTACATGCCTAACCCATTTGCAATCCACACCTTAGTCCTAAACCTAATCCCCCAATGAGACTTAACCCAGTTGGTCCCCACAATGCATGTTTTTTTTTGCTAAATTGGTCCCCATAATGTAACGAGAAACAAAAACACATGTACACACACGCACACAAACACACACACACACACAAATACAGAAATCAATAAGACTGTGGACAGATGGCTTAAGGAGTGGGTTGTGTGCAACAGTTTTATGATGCTTCTTATAGTCTGATTACAAAAACAAACAATTGTAAACTAGCAATTGTTAAAAAAATACTCATTTTACTTTCAGAAACATTTATTTTATTTTGGGTGCTTGTTATAGAGGACTGAAGACATAAGCAACGCACTATAGCTGTCTATGTAATTTGCACATAGATTTCTAACGGGGAGTTCATGCTGTGAGCCACAACGAGAATTGTCTGCCTCCCTAACAATCTCTGTTACCACGGAAACGGTTATGAGACGGGTCAAGAAGTTAACGGGCTGAGAGAGGTTGGCTCTGCATGATTGTGTCAATCAAACAGCTAATGTCCGCAGCCAAGGTTTTAATCCAATTACTGAGAAAGAGATAAACAAATGTGTATAAACAAATAAAGAAAACAGAATGGCTGATGCATCTCAGTGAGTCTCCACAACCCTGGTTTTTAAAACTTTCTAAAATCTCAGTGGCTTTAACTTCTTGTGGTATCAGCTGATTCTTCCCTTTGATTGAGTCTTCTGACAGTTTAAAAGTTAAGTTATGGACTGATGTTTGTTGCCTCCACAACTCCAAGACCAAATGAACAACTCAACTACATGTAGAGCCAGATTGAAAACACTACCAACAAAAGCTCTCTCTTTTTTTGCGTTTGGTTATACAATGTTAATTACAGTCTTAAAACAATAAATCTGTGTTACTGATGTTATTGAAAATGTCTGAATTACAGATACAGTATACAGTAGTCCCTTGTTTATCGTGGGGGATCTGTACCCTGAAGCCCCGCGATAAGAGAAAAACCATGACGTACGAATTGTAGTACAAGTAGTAAGTAGCAGTTTTAGTTTTAGCAGGTCGCTTTCGTAAATGAGCCCATGAGGTTCAAAAGATTTACCTGACTAAATAAAGGTTGAATGAATGAA
>JBBPBX010103135.1:0-11932 GCA_038048925.1 Garcialebias charrua | reverse complement strand
TTTTTTTTTTTCCTAGATTTCAATAATATATTTTTTTTTTTTTTTGGACTTGCATCTGACTGCTGATATCGTTTTAAAGGGAAAATTGTGAAAAGACTCTTAGTTGACTTTGGAGAGATACTTTTTTTTTTTTTTAACTCTCCAAACCTCCATTTTGTTTTCAGCTGGAGGTCTCCCTCCAGTTCTTTTGTGTTAATGATAATGCTATCAGTTGTGACTCTCACCCTGGCCATAATGTCTGCAGGACTCAATTTGGAAAACAATACTGGTACTCAAACTGAAATGTTCTCCCCCCCACTGACCTCACATGATTCAGGTACAATGTCCTGGAAGACCATGGATCTCACAAACTGGTTCTTCCTGTCTTTTCTTCCCAAAACAACAACCCCCACTGATTTAAGAGCCTGGTGTGTCCTTGTAATAAAAAACTACTTCACCCTCACTGAAACTGAACCCCATGATGATGGACGACGGAGAACTGTCACTGCTGGAACACCTACTACTTTCAAATGGAAAACTTTACTTGTTCTGTTACTTCTTATCTCTGGAATCGAACAAAATCCTGGACCCCAGCTGTTAAATGACATTTGTACACCACTTGAATTTAAAAACCGGTCTGGACTGGGCTTTATACACTTAAATGTCAGAAGTCTTATATCTAAACTAGATGCAGTAAAAATCTGGGTTCAGTCCACTGAAGCAGACATAATAGTCTTATCTGAAACATGGCTCAGCAAAGCTATCCCTGACAAACAAATTTCCATTCCTGGTTATATTGTTTTTAGATGTGATCGCCCCAGAAGAGGTGGTGGAGTGGCTATTTATATCAAGAACAAATTCACAGCAAACCTTCTGTCTTCGTGCTCAATTAGCAAACAACTTGAGCTACTGGCACTAACCCTAGACTTCCCTGACGGTCAATCAATCACTGTGGTGGGTTGTTACAGGCCCCCCTCAGCCGCCAGTGAAGCCCTCACTTCCCTGAGAAATTTTCTGATGGGGCTAAACGCCAAGGAGCTACTACTAATTGGTGATCTAAACCTGGACTGGTTGACCTCTACTTCTGACAATCTCAAATCCATCTGTGATTCATTTAATTTAACTCAACTAATTCAAACGTCAACACGCCCAAATAACAAAACCCCTGAAAAATCCACCTTACTGGACCTTATCCTAACTAACATGCCTCACAAGTACGCAAATCCATGTGTGTTCGCTAATGACCTCAGTGATCATTGCACCATTGCAGCTGTAAGAAATGGGAAGTTACCAAAATTAAAACCCACCATCATCTTCAAAAGGGATTTAAAACATTTTTGTGAGCAGGCCTTTCTTCATGACTTAGCCACTTTCGATTGGAGTAGAATTTCATTGATAGATGATGTAGAACTTGCACTGGCTTACTTCTATGAGGGTTTTCAAAACATAATCAACACACATGCTCCATACCGTAAATACAGAATAAAGGGACGTAAAAATCCTTGGTTTTCCCCGGAGATAGGAAATCTGCTCAAAGAAAGAGATGCTGCCTGGGCTAAGGCCAGAAAATCAAAAAACGATCATGACTGGCTCAGTTTCCGGCAGCTTAGGAACAAATGCACAACCCTAATTAGAAATGCAAAATCAAATTACTACCTGGACGAATCCACCAAAAATCTAAATGATCCAAAAAGGTTTTGGCAAACAGTAAAATCAAATTCTGGTCAGACAACATCCACTGATTTACCCAGCTCCATCATGACCAGCACAGGTATTCTGTCAGACAAATTATCAATTCTGAACTGTTTTAATGAACACTTTATATCCTCTGGCTCCCTGTTTGAATCTACACATCCTGAAATGTTATCTGCTGACCAAACTGATGCAAATCCACCCCCAGCTCCACATGTGCTGGACAAACAGGTCACAAATCGCTTTGACTTCGAATCAGTATCTCCCGCTGAAGTTCTAAATGCTCTAAAAACTCTCGACACACGCAAAGCAGCAGGACCTGACAACATAGAACCACTTTTCCTAAAACTAGCTGCAGATTTCATTGCTGAACCTCTTTCCCATATTTTCAATCTCAGTCTCAACACAAATAAAATACCCAAAATCTGGAAATCAGCTTTTGTTCTCCCTCTGCTAAAAGGGGGTGAACCAACAAATGTCAACAACTACAGACCAATTTCAAAATTATGCATTCTTGCCAAACTGTTTGAAAGACTTGTCTGTGATCAGCTAACTGATTTCCTACAAGCAAACCATATTCTATCACAATTCCAGTCAGGATTCAGAAAACAACACAGCACCGTCACTACAGTTCTCAAAGTATTAAATGACATCATACATGCCCTGGACTGCAAACAATTCTGTGTTGCCCTATTTATAGACCTGTCCAAGGCATTTGATACAGTTGATCATAGACTATTGACAAACATCCTGGAACACTCTGGTCTATCAAAACTTGCAGTCTCCTGGTTCACCAACTACCTAACTGACAGAACGCAGTCTGTTCATGTAGCCGGATCCTCCTCTACTTTCTTAGATGTTGTGAAAGGGGTGCCACAGGGTTCTGTCTTGGGTCCCATTCTTTTCTCCCTATACATAAACGATCTTTGCAGTGATCTGTCAAATGCCTCCCACCATTATTACGCAGATGACACCATCATCTATTGCTGTTCTTCCTCCCTCAGCCAAGCTTTCACCTCTCTTCAGGACGCTTTAATATTATTCAGTCACGGCTGCAAAAACTTAGACTGGTCCTAAATGCAGACAAAAGCAAGATCATGGTTTTATCCAACAGAAAGCAGAGAACCCACCTCAAATTGGAACCCAAGAGGGAAAACAAATAGAAATGGTCTCCACCTACAAATATCTAGGTTTCAACATTGACACTGAACTGTCTTTTAAAACCCACATCTCCAAAATGGCCACTAAACTCAAACTGAAGCTAGGTTTCTTCTTCAGAAACAAATCCTGCTTCTCATGCAAAGCCAGGAGAACATTAGTAGCTGCAACATTCATGCCAATACTAGATTATGGTGACGTGCTGTACATGAGTGCTGCATCAAAATACCTACAGTCCTTAGACTCCATTTACCACGGTGCCCTTCGGTTCATTACTGACTCCAGTTATCGCACTCATCACTGTGAGCTTTACGTAAAATCTGGCTGGTCATCTCTCAGCACTCGCAGATACACTCACTGGATATCCTTCATCTACAAGACCCTCCTAAACCTAGTCCCGTCATACCTCACCTCCTTAATACAAACATCACACAGTCATTACTCCCTGCGCTCTAACGATTTAGTCCTCCTGTCAGTTCCTCCTGTCAGAACTGAACTAGGAAAAAGAGCATTCAGCTTCGCCGTCCCCTCAGCCTGGAACAACTTACAGAAAGATCTGAAACTATCAACATTCATCTCTCCTGGATCCTTTATGTCAACCGTAGTAGAAAATGTCATCAAGAAACTTGACCATTGCAGATGTTTCTAACCATTACTTATCCAATATACATGTCATTGTTGATTTTTTAACTTTATTTACCCAACCGAGGTCTGTCTGCTTGTTTTGTATATAATGTATATAGAAATCTGTCATATCCTGTTGGTTTTGAACTGTCAACATCTGTTTACTGTGATTGTAGTTTTCTTTATTTTCTTTTGATAAGTGCAAATGCCTATTGCCAATGTGACGTGTGCTGCTGACCACTTGACCAGGTCACCCCTGTAAAAGAGATCTCGATCTCAACGGGCTCTACCTGGTTAAATAAAGGTGATTGATTGATTGATTGATTGATTGATATATAAATGGAATAAGACCACTATTCAATTGCACAAGAAACCAATATACAACAACCGTTTCCGAAGTCGCTTGTAAGGTACAATCACATCAAATTCACAGTTACAAACACCCAGTCACTAGACTATCCTGAGAGGATCAGTATGAGAAAAGGCTGGCCAAACCCCATCTACATACATTAGGGGGGAAAAAATATGCCCATTTACATGTTTTGTTAATGTGTAACTGCAAACTCACCTCACAAATAGCAAAACAAACACGAAATATGAAAATTGTTACAAAACCTCTAGGTCAAAATTGAAACAAATAAAACTGTAGTTTTTTATTAATTTTTTAATCTATATAATTAAAAACTCATCAGACTAATGCTGTTTTTTGGTGCATCATTTCAATAAGTCTGGTCATTGGTCTCAACAACCGCCTAGCTCTAGATCTATGGTCTGTCGCACCGTCAACTGTTGAGAGTGTCACTAACATGAGCCGGAAAGGACTCTGGGCAAGCCATTAGGACCGCTGAGCAACCAGAGTCTGCTGAACGGGTGTCCATCAACGCAGGTCCATCAGAGGGTTGTAACTCATCAAGGACTAGCTGGGCTAGAGGCAAAACCCTGCCCTCTGATAGGACATTAATAGGTTATGTGGCTCCCTCCAGCACGGTGCCCTCCACCTGCTCAGCATCCTCCACATCTGTCTCACTGCCTGCTCCCAAAGGTAGGTCAGATACCCACGCTCTTGTTCTAAACTCTGCTGAGTCAGAAATAACATCACTGATGGCTGACCTCCCAGCACTGAGGTCAAGTGAACTTGATGTTTGAGATAGTACAGCCTCCTCCTGTTCATTATGGTTGTCCTCAGGTAGAGGCAGAAAGTTTATTGACATTATCAGATTGCGGTGGACCACTTTTACTTGGCCTGTAGTGGGATTCTGGATCCTGAAAGTGTGGTTCTCATCATCTTTTAGAATCGCCACATACACCGTGCTATCCCAACGGTCAGCAAGCTTCCTTTTTCCAGGTCCTCCTTTGTTGGCCAGTAGCACTCAGTTGTTCACTTCCACCGGTACACCACATACTCTCCGGTTGTATAGCTCAATGTGACGCTGGAGCTGTTTAGTTGCCATTGCCTGGGCTACAGCCATAGCTTCTCTCATGTCCTTTCGCAGTGACTCAATGTAGCGATCATAGTCTACCACCTCCGGATCACTGAGCACCGAACCAAAGATGACGTCCATCGGAAGACGTGGCACCCTTCCAAACATGAGCAAGAACGAAGCATATCCTGTCGTCTCATGCACTGTACAATTGTAGACAAATGTCAGAGATTTCAGGGCCTCAGGCCAACGATGCTTAGCTCTTGGTGGCAGTGCTCGAATCATGTTTCCTAGAGTCCGGTTCATTCTCTCACACGAACCATTACCCATAGGGTGATAAGGCGTAGTGTGGGACTTTTGCACGCCTGCCACATTCAGTAACTCTGCAATAAGCAAACTCTCAAAAGTGGCCCCCTGATCAGAATGTAGTTGCTTGGGAAACCCATAGATGCTGAAATAATTGTTCCACAGCTGGTGTGCGATTGCTTTAGCTGACTGATTAGGGCACAAGAAAGCGTGTGCCATCTTTGTGAAGTGGTCAGTAGCTACTAGCACATCCACTGAACTGTTTGAAGAATCCTCAGCAATCCAGAAATCAATATTGACTAGTTCAAGAGGTTCAGAGGTCCTTGTGTTTTTCAAGGGAGCTCTGGCTTCCGGCTCTGGCGACTTGCTGACAACATATTGTCTGCAGTGTTGTACATACTCAGTAACCTCATGCACTAGGCCAATCCAATAAAACCTCTGTCTCGTCAGGTACAGTGTCCGTTGCCGACCCTGATGACCAGCCCCATCATGAACACCTTGTAACACCTTCTGGCGCAGTGAGCGTGGGACAACAAAAAGGTAGGACTTTTTCTTTGTGACAGGGTTTTTAGCTACCCGATGCAAGACTCCATCTCTCAATACAAGCTTTTCCCAGCCTTTCAAAAGCTTGAGGACTTCTGACAACTCCTTGACACGTTCCCTCCTGGAAGGTCTCCGCTTTCTCTCTACAAAGAGCATCACCCTACTTAGAGCTATGTCATTTCTCTGCATCTCATGCAACACTTCAAGCGAGCGCACCTCAGATTTGACCTGTGGGATTGTTAGAACAGTCTGTGAGAACTGCGGCAGGAGAAGAGCATGCGGGTACACCACAGGACCACTCTCACTGCATCCCTGGAGCACAGCAGCAACCTCCAATGATGATTTTGCTCCTATCTTAACAACCGCTACACCCTGAGATATCTGTTGGTCACACTCAGCTACTTCAGGCGGGTTAGCTGACCAGCGAAACACCTCCTGGACTCCATTAGCACTAACCATTGCAGCCTTTGACAGCAGCTTGTCATAAGGCACTCTCGTCAAACGGTGAGGCATACTAGGTTGTATGAAGGGCTCTTTGCTAAGGGCATCAACCACCACATTCTTTGATCCAGGAATGTACTTGATGTTGAACTGGAATGGCGCCAACTTAGCAATCCACCTTTGCTCACATGCATCCAGCCGAGCCTTGGACAGGATGTAGGTTAGCAGATTATTGTCCGTCCACACTGTGAATTGGTGGCCTCACAACCAATGATGGAACTTGTCACACACCACCCATTTTAAGGTGAAGAATTCCAGTCGGTGTGCAGGATATTTAGATGAGGCATAACTTAGCAATTTACTTGCAAAAGCAATCAGTCTGGCCGTTGAACCACCTGCAAGCACTTGTGACAGGACTGTGCCAAGTCAGTCGGTAGAGGTATCCACAGACAGGAGAAAGGGCTCACTGAAGTTTGGGTGGACCAGCACCACACGATCTAGCAAAGCCTGCTTCAGTTGATGGAAAGCCTGCTGACAATCTGCAGACCAATCCTTAGCATGGAGCTGTTTATGGATTTGGCTGCGTTTTCTTCCATCTCCACGCGGACCTTTAGAGTATGAGATTAGCCGAAACAATGGTTTGACTAAGGCAGAACATCCCTCAATAAACTGCTGGTAGTAGACTACCATGCCAAGGAAGGAATCTTCTTCTGGGAGGGAATATTCGTGCCAATTTCAATAAGGTCGGACTCTGTAATGGTGGTGATAGCAGTCACTTTATCAGGGTCAGACTGGATCCCATCTATGCTGATAATATGACCGAGGAACTTCACTGAACTCCTCAGAAAGTGACATTTCTTTGGGGGTGAGCTTGAGATTATGGTTCTGGAGTCTCTGGAAGACCATGTGCAAACACTCCAGCGCTAGGTCTTCTGTTGGAGCAAACACTAGGACATCATCCAGATAGCACAACAAGCTCATGAAGTTCTGGTCACCGAAGATGTTTAGCATCATTCTCATGAATGTTGCTGGGCTATTACAGAGTCCTTGAGGTATCCGATTATACTTGTACTATCCAAACGGCGATGAAAAGGCAGTGTACTTTCGGTCAGCCTCATGCACTTCCACATTGTAATAGCCAGAGGTCAAATCCATGGTTGAGAAAAAGGCGTTGCCCCCCAGGGCTGTTAGAGCATCAGCTGGATGAGGGAGTGAGTGAGCATCTTTGACAGTGCGTGCATTGATCCATCGGAAATCATTACAGATCCGTAGGTCACCTGACTTCTTCCACACAATCACCAATGGAGATGCAAACTCACTGCTAGACTTTCGTATGATGTCACGTTCCTCCATCTCATCCTATGCCTCTCTCAATTTTTCATACTGGGTTGGTGGTATGCGCCTACATGGCAATCGAAATGGTTTCTCATCCATGACACTGATGCGATGTAAGAAACCAGTGGCTTTACCACAATCTATATTGTCTCTTGAAAAGATCGACTGGTATTGAACAATGAGCTCAGCCAGTTTAGCCTTATATTCAGGGGCAACGTCACTTGACTCAATGTCCACATCCGACAGCCCCAGTCCTCTTAGCCTTGCCTGAGGTATGTCAGCTGTGCACGGTACCACAAGGTAAGGATGATCTGGCAAAGTTGAGTCTTCCGAGACTAGGCTGTGTTTTGTACTGTTTTCCATTGGTACTTGAACTTGTTGATGGATGTCGAGTTGGGAACCAGCAAACATCTCCACTGAATTACAAGTACTCACATCCGCCAAATTAGCATTACGTCTCAAAGTAACCAACATGTCTGATGGATTAATGACCTTTAATGGGATCCACCCATCTGCTCTAAGGATTGACACCGACCTCCCCACCAAAACTGTTATTGGTTTAGATCTTGCAGTTGTCGGCTCCACCACAACAGTACATCCAGCTAACAGACTATTCACCTGTGGCAACTTGCCCCAAATCAGATGCTCTGTCATGGGTTCAAGAGTAACAGCTCGCTTGATTTTGACAGTTCCAACTGCATAATGGACGTCTGAATTGGTAGCTTCCACCCTTGCCAACAAATGTAGCAGTTTCTGCTCTACATCACTACTGTCACAGAGTGCTGTGGGGCCTTGATCCTGGATGTCTTGCCTCAGCTTAAACCTGTTAATAATGTATTTCAACAGGTTACTGCCAACAATCAGTTTTTCATTCTGCTTCTCAACAATCAATGTCGGGACAATCACTTTGCAGTCATAAAGATCTATCTCCAGATCGCACATGCCAGAAGGTAAGGTCCTGGACCCCCCACACCAAATCAACACAGTGGCTGTCGGCTCAAGGGCGGGGCTCCTTAAAACATCCCGCTGTAACAGCTGAGGTATTACTTTAGAGCTCAGTGTGCACGCCATCAACCCGCTATCCAGCAAGGCTCTGACCGTAACCACTCCTCCTAGTGTCACATTTTCATAAAACAAGTTGTCATGCTATTTGAGTCTCTGAACGTTTTGGAATATCGGTGTATATCCCATTTCTCTCATTTCACATGCACTTTGACATATAGACTCCATGTCATCTTCAACATTTGCAACAGGGGGATCACTTTTAGGCCCAACACTTGTCCCCACCACATGCAGGCCAGTCAGTTTTCCTGAGGCTGCACCACCTGCTTATCGCTCCTAGGCTTCCTCACCACAGTCCCTGGACACTCTGCTCGGATGTGGTCAGGTGCAAAACAGCTGAAGCACAGATGGTTGGACCTGCAGTGGTACCGAGTAGTGTGTCCACCATCGTTGCACACATCACAAGGTACGGCAGGCTTTACTTTCGTCGGTTGGTCCCTCTGGGTGTGTACATTGAACCTAATTTGAAAATTGTGCTGTTGTGGCTGCTGCTCCAGCACACGTTCGAGTAGAGCGATGACCCGGTCCAGGCGTTCTAGTGAGCTCTCAGCTGACTTCCCAATAGGTGGCGCAATAGCAGCAGCTGGAGGTAGTACTTAAGTACTGAGTGTTGCACTCTGCACAGAGGAGGTGACTTCCTGGTGCTGGGAAGACAGGATGCTTGACATTCTGTGTTTGGATAGTCGCTTGCGATTTCTGCAATTCTCAACAAGCTTCTCGTGAATTTCAGCCACAGTCCAATCTTTCAGCTGCTTACATTTGAATATGAGTGACAGTTCAGGATCAGGGCAGTTCTGGATAAACATGACAGCTAGATCACAAAACAGAGAGTCAAAAGCCTTATTTTGTCTCTTCTTCAACATCACACTGTAGAGCATTAACAGCATTGTTAACTCTTTCACCCACATAAACAAAATTTAAGTTTGGTATGGATGCTTCTGGGGTATTCAAAAACAAACCCCTACCTCTGGCAACTGCAGGCATAGGAGTAAACATTCCAAACCCCCTTCCCCTACCAAAAGAATTATTGCTTGCCATAACTCAGCCCTTAATGATCAAAAGCACAAAAAAATCAGTTGTTATTATTTAAAAATATATATTATTATTAATTTTTATCACTTACAAATTAAACACGAGCAAAAGTGCACCTTCAACAAATCAACAGGTAAAACCTGAGTGAAAAAGCTGTAAAAACATTCAAACATATTTTGTCTCAAAATGCCCCTCCTTCACAGAGAGAGCAGAGAGAGAGAGAGAGAGAGAGAGAGAGAGAGAGAGACCTCCTGTAATAATCAAAGCGCAGCCACACATTAGCTCTGCACAATCAACACAAAACAGTTAAAATAAATAAATAAAAATGGCTCCACACTTTTCAGACTGGCCACTGCTACACTACCGGAGCGGCGAAAAGTCCACACGGGGCACCGGGTCTGATAAACGGGGCTGATGCACGCGCAGCCCACCAACCGTCGAGGCTCCGGGGTGTAGACACAGCCCACTTTCCAGAAAATAGACACAGCCACTTGCGCTGGAGTAGTTGAAGAACGGGTCACAGGCACCAATGCAACCTCATCAAACAGTGAATTCGTTCAGAATAATTCAGGTCTGCGTTGTGTTAATAAGAACCAGGAGACAAGATGAGGTGAAACGTTTTTTTTTCTGTACAGAACAGAATATGGACTGGTCAGAAATCAGGTTCATCACAGCGGGTACAGCACCTTGCGCACATCTCTTATGAACTGGCCAACCGCCGTATTTACTACATTAATATTAAACAGAAATACAAATAAATAAAATAATGTGTACCTGTACAGAACAGAATATGGACTGGTCAGAATTCAGGTTCATCACAGCGGGTATAGCACCTTATGAGGAAAAACATTTCATGTCAGCATCAAGCTAACATAATATTTTACTGGAGGGTTGAACTCAGTGAACCTACCTCGCGCCCATCTCTTATGAACTGGCAACGAGATGTCTGCGTTCTCAATATTTTTTACCGCCAATCACCCAGAGGGGGTGCTGTTTTACCCATTGCACATGAACGTAAACATGCCGTATATATATATATATATATATATATATATATATATATATATATATATATCAGTCAATGACATGACGCCCGATTTTTTTGTCCAGCTTTACTTTTTACAGTTAAAAAAAGGTTTAAACACATTAAAAGAAACAACATATATGTAATATATCTCCTGCATATATACCTACTTTAACCTTTCAACAACGGTTATTTTTGGCAATTTTTATGGTCTTTAAAGTGTCAAAACTTCATATGGTACGACTGTCCAAACTATATTACAGTCTCAAAAATGTCTTAAAAATTACATTAAATCTGCTCAAATATTTTTTTTTTCCTTATTTGGCATGATTTTCAAAGTTTTTTATTCATACTGTTCAAATATTCCAAACATTTTAAATTATAATTCTAATATAACAAACAAACTTTGTCCGATAATGTCCATTTAATAAAATATCATGTGGTACGCCCATCAAGAAATTCCCATTTTTGGACGTATATTTTCAAATCCAGTCAAAAATAGGAAGTTGTATCATCCAACAGTTTGCCAAGAACCCCTGGAGACAGCAAAGAGGTTTGTTAATGTTTCTCAAATTTCATAAAAAGTGTCACTTTTAGGACTTGGTATGTAGTTGCTGTATTTGGATATCATCTGGGATGACCTCAAAAAAACTATTAATATTTAAATATTCCTACAATTATTTGTTTTGATCATGAATTTCATATTTGCCAAGCTAAGGGTCCCTAGAATAGTTAATACGGATTTACGTTTCATAGATCATGTTTTTACACCAGAGGTGGGGCACCTGAACCTCACTTCTGAGGAACAGATGGTCCTAAAGGAATTAATAGATAATCAAAATATTATTATCAAACCAGCCGATAAAGGGAGTGCAGTGGTTGTTATAATAATAATAATAATAATAATAATGTCTTTTCCTGTCATCTGCGTATGTTTCCCATACACAGACGAAATTCGTCTCTGCATTTAACCCAACCACCTACCAGGTGGTGCAGTGAGCAGCAATAGAAAGCGCCCGGGGAGCTGGAGAATTAGATGTGCACTCATAGACACCCCATGGACAAAGAACAAAATATTGGGGAAGCTGAACGACAGCTTAACAATGAAAACTATTATAGACAGTTAGATTACCCCATTTTTCCAGACACCATCCCCCTGGTAGAGGGTATATGATTTATTTCACGACAACTTCATTGATAACAAACAAATAATGTATCTCCTAGGAACGAATGAACCCAGACCCAGACTCTTTTATATCCTACCAAAGATTCATAAAGAAAGGGAAAAATGGTGTTCATTACATCAAGTTCCTCC
>JBBPBX010103134.1:0-11932 GCA_038048925.1 Garcialebias charrua | reverse complement strand
GTTTAGATGGTTACTGTTGCACCGAGGGACTGAGAGAAACGCAATTTCGGCCCTGTGTATGTCCTGTACATATTGCAGTTCTGACAATAAAGTTGACTTTGACTTTGACTTATTTGTTTACATGCCTGCTCAGGTTCTGGTTGTGGTCAGGTTCTGGCCAGGTTGTGGTCAGGTTGTGGTCAGGTTCTGGTCAGGTTGTGGTCAGGTTCTGGTCAGGTTGTGGTCATGTCCTGGTCAGGTTGTGGTCAGGTTCGTGGTCAGGTTCTGGTCAGGTTCTGGTCAGGTTGTGGTCAGGTTCTGGTCAGGTTGTGGTCAGGTTGTGGTCAGGTTGTGGTCAGGTTGTGGTCAGGTTCTGGCCAGGTTCAGGTTCTGGTCAGGTTGTGGTCAGGTTCTGGCCAGGTTGTGGTCAGGTTCTGGTCATGTTCTGGTCATGTTCTGGTATTTTAAGTTGAGCTGCTTATTTTAAATTAGACATTTTTATTTCATACTGTTGCACTAAACTTCAATGTGAAGAATTTTATTTTAAATCTTATTACTTGATTGTTCAATCTACCTCACAGAAGTACTCTGTTAAATGTTAAGGTAAATAAAATAAAAATTAAGGGACATCTGGATCTGTTTCTTTTTTTCCCTTCATTTTAAAAATGTATTTTAGAAGTATCGGATCGGGACTCGGTATCGGCCAATTCCTAAAATTAAAGGACTCGGACTCGGGGCCAGAAAAACCTGATCGGGACATCCCTACTTATTAATCAGTTGTCAGTTGCCTAACCTGCTACACCTTGCTTCATAAAAAACAATAAGTCCAGATGTGCTCTCACACTTCTTCTCAGGGTGGACAGTGAGATGTATAAAACCTCTGGCTCAGTCCATGCCGGGCAGCTGTGTCGTCTTCTGCAGGCTGTGAACAATGTACTGAATCTATGAGCAGCCTTACCAAAGGAACATGTTAGGGTAGTTTTGGTCAAAGTTTTTGGATGTTTTTAACGATTGTGGCTGAATATGTTAACTCTGCCCATGAACCACATGTTTGGGTTAGTAGAAGCTGGATGAGGAGCTGGGTGAGGCTGCTGCGTACGACTTCGCTTGGCTGAACGGACACTTATAAAAACATTTGTGGCAGATTCTCGTGACTGGTCTTCGTGTGTACTTCCTGTATATCTGTAACCTGTTCTGAAAATCTGTCCTTGCAAGTAAATACTGGTTAAAAATCTTCTCCTGCTGTCAAGTGTATTTCTTTTTGAATAAGTAAGATAAAGTGAGAAGATTCTCCAACAGAACACCTTCAAGTCATCAATATCCTCTTCTACAAATGTCAGCCATGAGACTTTTTGTTTTGCAGGTATTTCCCAGGATGATGAGCAGATTATCCTCAGCCTCCTTCAATTTTCTTTTATTCTATTTACCTGCTCTCCATTAATCCTTCCATGCTTTGACTCTAAACTATTTTTTTGTTTTCTTCCCCGTCCACCTCCATTCTTGATCAGTCTACTCTGCCTCTCTGCTTCCCTGACTCTCTCCCAGTAAAGTGTCAATATTCAGCATCTATAAAACAAGTCAATTTTCTGCTGGCTTGGCAGGAGAATAAAGCTTCGAGCAATCTGAGAAGCCACAGTTAATTGGATTTGTGTGTGTGGATGTGTGTTTACCATGAAAGCATACATGGCCACAAAAACAGCCAGGTATTCTGTATCTTTTATTGTTGGAGGGTGTTGTGTGTGTGTGTGTGTGTGTGCGTGCGTGCGTGCGTGCGTGCGTGTGTGTGTTTTTTTTTCTACATTGACAAGTTGTTTGCATGTCACACATGGAGGGCAACAAACTGTACACTGTGTATGCTAATAGGTTTGTGTGTGCGGGATGAGCAGTCTCTGAAGTTTCCAACACAGTCTTCATTCCCTCGCTGGTTACCATCTCCTCACCTGAGGAGGAGCTGGTGCAGCCCTCTTCGAAGATGATTCCCCCCCCCACACACACACACACACACAGATCAGTGGTTTTTGAGCACCTTAGGAATTATTTTTTCATTCTTTCTCCCTCCTTAGATGGCATTAATCTGGCTCCAGTTCTAATGTTAAAAATACTGTGTTGGTGTTATTTTTGATGTCCCCCACATTAAAAACTCCTTCTTCCACCTGCATAATTTCACTAAAATTAGAAACATCTTATCTAAAAATGATGCAGAAAAACTGGTTCATACATTTGTCACGTCTAGACTGGACTATTGCAATGGTTTATTATCTGGGTGTCCAAATAATTCCTTAAAACGTCTTCATCCATCCATCCATCCATTATCTTTACCCGCTTCTTCCACGTCTTCAGTTGATCCAAAATGCTGCTGCCAGAGTCTTAACTGGAGTTAGTGGGAGAGATCATATCTCTCCAGTTTTAGTTTCTCTCCCTGTCAAATCCAGAATTGAATTCAAAATCTTATTTCTAACCTACAAAGCTCTCAACAACCTAGCTCAATCTTATATTAGAGATCTTATTGTTCCATATTTTCCTAATAGAGCACTTCACTCTCAGACTTCAGGTTAACTTGTGGTTCCTAGTTTCCAAAAGCAGAATGGGAGGAAGATCTTTCAGTTATCAGGCTCCTCTCTTGTGGAACCAACTTCCAGTTTCGGTCCGTGAGGCTGACACATTGTCCAGTTTAAGACTGAACTTAAGACTTTCCTTTTTGATAAATCCTATAGTTAGGATTGGCTTGTTATGCTGCTATAGGCTTGCTTAAGGCCACCACATACTCGGGCATACTTAACTCCATGGAGGTCCGCACATACTCAAGGTGGCCTCAGTGCTAGCCCCTGTCCACTAGCCATGTACGAGCAAAGATCAGTTTTTATGACCACATACATGTACTCCGTGTCCAGAGGTGTCAAGTAACGAAGTATAAATACTTCGTTACTTTACTTAAGTACAAATTTTAGTTATCTATACTTTAGTAAAGTAATTATTTTTCAGCCTACTTTATACTTCTACTTCTTACATTTTCACGCAATTACTGGTACTTTCTACTCCTTACTTTTTAAAAATAGCCTCGTTACTAGGCGATTCGACCGGATATCCGGTTTGACAAGCTAGCGATGTGGTTGCATCGGTAGCATCCACGTAAACCGACAGCAACCAGCCACAAATTCAGAGATGAACCGGTTGAAAAGACACGGACCGGTTATCGCGACACTTGCTGGGTTTACAATGCGTTTCTAAAACAACGCGAGAGCGAAGCTATTCTCACGCATGCGCCATAAAGCATAAAGCTACAACAGTAGCCATGATGCACAAGCCTATCAACAGAAACAACATCCCTGCATCACAAGGTAAATGTTTTGTATTATTAAGTTCAAGTTCAAGTGTTTATTTTTCATATGCAGGTTAACACAGGGTTAACTTAGTACAATGAAATGCTCAGGATGAGAAAAAACGATTTTGACTGGCTAAAAAACACACAACAAGCAAACAGGAAATACTAAAGCATGCAATAAGGTACAAAATAAACTACCAAAAAGTGAAACAGTAATTATAATATTTACAAAGTTTCTGAAGAGAAAAATAGTAAACAACATGGTAGAATTTTAACGGTGAAGCAGGATGAATTTGTGTGAATAACTATTTCAAGGTAGTAATGAAATATAAGCTAAAATGCACATGATCTATATTGCACATTACTACCAAACTACAGGTTGTGTGACAGGTTATTGCACAGCAGGTTATTGCACACACAGGAGCTTTGTGCTTAGCTTATTCCTGACTATATATTGACTATATCAGAAGCCACTTGGACTGTCAAGCCGAAAGTCACATCAGCAAAGTCCTTCCCAGCTGTGTGCCATCTATCACTTAAGCTGAATACAGCACTTCCAGCCTCAGCAGCCTGTGAAAGACTGTTTAGTGTTGCTGGGCTGATCTTCAGTCCAAGAAGAGCATGCATTGGCTCAAAGAACTTTGAAAACCAGCTGCTTTTGCGGCTGAACCAAGCCTATTGGTAACTCTTGAACGTTCCATGTTTGGCTGAAAGTAAAATGTAGATGCATCAATAAAAGTAATTGATGACATGTTTTGAAGTTTGACTTTTTGCAATTAGTCATATTTTCAGCTCCATGAAACATATGGTAATGCTCAATAATACCCCTATATGGTTATTTTAATATATTTAAATTTGCATTTAAATGTGTCTATTTTCAATGGGCATATATGCAGTTAAGACAGGTAGCTTAGTGCACCCCTAGTTTTTCAACATTAACAATATAATATAATCTAGTCTAAAAAAAAGATTTTTGTGGGGGAGGTGGGGTTGTATACAATAGTATGTCTGGTGCGGCCTAAGCATTTGTCTTTGTTGTTGCTTTTTCTTACGCTACTTTTACTTTTATACTTTTAAGTAGTTTTGAAACCAGTACTTTTTTACTTTTACTTGAGTAAAAAGCTAGAGTTGATAATTCTACTTCTACTGAAGTATTTTTAAACCCCAGTATCTATACTTCTACTTGAGTAATGAATGTGAATACTTTTGACACCACTGTCCGTGTCGCACAATAAACTGCCCGGCGAGATGTGACCAGGGGCGGCCGGCCAATAGGGGGTGCTAGGGCACCGCCCCACTGGAACTTCTGGAGTTATGCACCATTTTACATTGAAGACTTAAAAAAATGAATAAAAAAATATTATTATTTCGAAATATATGCATATATGTTTTTAGTAGTGTAGGATAAATAATTTTATGAGTAATGATGAGTTATATTGTTTGTTTCAAAAAACGTTTTCTGATTGGAGACGTATTTCCGGTCCTAGGGGCGCATGAATCTTATCCATAGACTCTCGTTAAAAATGGCGCATGCGCAGTTATTCCACGACATTACAAAAGATTGGAAAGATGCTGGGCGCAGATTTCTGTGTCCTGGGCACGTCCAACGTGAGTTGTACCTACCGATCATGTGCTTCCGGCCTTTTTCTTTTTTGGTCTGGGAAATGAGCCGTGTAGTGACTCAAGCAGGCTGGCTCAGGTAGGTTTTAAATCATTGAAAGCCCTTTATCTAATGCCTATTTGCCATTTCTGACTGTTATGCCTCAACGTTTAGATGGCTCTGTTTGTGAAAAAACCTTCAGCTGACTGCAAGTGGGAACTGGTGAGTTTGTTTTGTTGTTTGTTTGTGGAGTTAGGATGCTAGCGCTGACCTCCAGGTTATTGTATTGGACTCTGATGGCTACATTTATTTCAATTTGCTTATAAAAAATTATCAAACATTAATTATTTTATATACTGTACTAAATGTATGTAATATTTGTGCTTTTAATGGAAATGAAAAAATAAATAAATAATAAATTAAATGAATAAATAAATAAATAAACTACGGTAAATGTCACTGGTGGTGTTTTACTATTTCTTAACACTGTATTGATCTGGAGAATGAAATCAAAGCATCTTGCAAGTAACTACGGTAGCTCTTACTAACATTGAAACATTTAAGGTACATTTATATGGTGAAATGCTATATATGCTAAGGTGCAATATTAGGACCTTTAATATTAGGAGTATTTAAGAGAACCGGTACTCAAAAAAAGAGCTTGATTCTATTTATATTATGAAGTTGTATTACTATAACAATGATTACAGAATATGATAGAAGTGGTCCGAAAATTGAAAAGTGGAAGCAGCCCACTCTCATTCTCTCTTCACACCGATGCCTCAAACAAGCTGAAGATGAACCATGTTTTATTAATGATAGTTCTATACAAATAGATACACCTGATATATACAAATAAATACATGATCAAGCTTACTTTACAGTATTCAAACATATGCATACTTCTACACATCTTTTAAAAAATTTAACAGTTTATACTGTACATGATGTATTAAAGCTAGGGTCTGCGATATTTGAACACTCTGGGACACTCTGGACTTAGAAATATTTTCAGTGCAGAAAAGCATTCTGCTCCCTCCCCTCAGAGCCATATATGGCACAGTCCGTGCTTCTGGTGAACTTGGGATCTGCTCCGCCCCCTGCTTCTGTCTGCTCAGAGCCGCTGCGATATTCTGTGTTTATGGTAATAAAACCTTCTAATAAAATAAAATAAAACCATGGAGCGCTAGTCCTACAACACAAAATCCAGCAGAAATCATCAGAGGTTCACGAAGCAACGTTTGGACATGATTTAATTCGCTCGTGACTTCCTCATGTCTGTCAGCGCTGGTCTGGAATGTCTGGAATGCTCCAGTGGTGTAGTCTACGTGATACTCAGGTACATGGAGTATACCCACTAGAAAAGCTTAAGAATTTCAGTATACTCACTTAAAACTGCCCAATGATACATGACATATCATTAGACATGTGTCATTGATTCTCATTGTCATTGATTGATTCTCTGTTTACATTTATTAATACTGTTTACTTTTATTACTACTGCTTACATGTAATTACTACTGTTTACATTTTCACTACTCTAATATCTACACCACTGCTGATACATATACAGTGTGCTCTGAACGGTCTTATTTAGGGATGCCCAATGTGCCTTACTGCATATGCCACTTTCTGCCTCTATAACGACATCAACTACTACCTCATACATATACTGTGCACATTAACTCATACGCTGCTTTGCCACTTTGCAAATGTCAATACTAGAAACCTTTAGTTTATTTTAGTTATACTTTTTATACTCTTTTTTTTATACTAGTATGCAAAAAACTCAGGACAGTATTATGTTCATTAAATGTTTAATGTTTTAGCTTTAGAGTTGGTGTAAATTTTATGTTCATTGAATGTTTAATGTTTTAGTTTTAGAGTTGGTGTAAATTTTCATACTCTTATACCACTATGCAAAAACTCAGGACAGTGTTAGTTTTACTATTTTATGCTTATGTCTATTATTATATGTTCAGTGTTTCAATGTTTAGATGTTTACTGTTGCACCGAGGGACTGAGAGAAACGCAATTTCGGTCCTGTGTATGTCCTGTACAGTACATATTGCAGATCTGACAATAAAGTTGACTTTGACTTGACTTTGACTTTGATACGTTAATCGGCAGCTAAACACTTCCGTAACAATCGTATTGAATGCAGCGCTTTGCTTTGATACCGTTTTGTAGATTATGTAACATGTTTTTAATACAAAGCCAACTGTTGTACAAAGTTTGTCGTTAAATATAAGTATCAGAGAAGTTTGGAAATGTTCAATGTGCTTAAAAAATGAAAATAAATTTATGATTACATCGTACTAACCAGTGTACTTTGGTTTCTAAGGACAGTATACACACTACAAAAATGTAGACTACACCACTGGAATGCTCCACCTCCTCCTGTCTCTGCACTCCAAAGTTCTGTGTTTATATGATAATATAACTGTTTATAAAACCACGAATCACTCATCCAACAACACAAAATCCAGCAGAAATCATCAGAGGTTCACGAAGCAACGTTTGGACATGATTTAATTCGCTCGTGACTTCCTCATGTCTGTCAGCGCTGGTCTGGAATGTCTGGAATGCTCCACCTCCTCCTGTCTCTGCGCTCCGAAGTTCTGTGTTTATATGATAATATAACTGTTTAAAAAATTTAATAAAACCATGAATCACTCATCCAACAACACAAAATCCAGCAGAAAACAGCAGAGGTTCACGAAGCAACGTTTGGACATGATTAATTCGCTCGTGACTTCCTCATGTCTGTCAGCGTTCCTCATTCCTGTCAGTGAAGGATGAAGCGATCACTTGACTTTTTGCAAAAAAACAAAATAAAAGTCCAGCTCTGTGATGAAGAAGGGATATTTAATAAATTTGTGTCACATACAAAACAGTCCTGCATCGCTTTGCAATCCTTTGAATGAGAATGAGCTGCGGCTGCAGTGTTGCCAGGTGAGAAATGTAGGCAGAGCCGGATCTGCCTATACGCGAATGAAGCGGCTGCTTAGGGCCCCGTGGCCACTAGGGGGCCCCATGATGGACACACCACAAAATGACTCACTGTAGTTTCACTACCTGTCCAAAAAACATAGATTCAAAGTTAATCCGGCCGGGAAACTACCGTATTTTACCCCTCTTTCCCGTCGTCATCCCGAATTATTATTTTCCCGGAAATCTCCCGTATTATAATATTATATATATATAAAAAAAAAAAACATTCCGGTGCCTCTGTCACTAGCCTCGCGAGAACTGCCACCTGCAGTAGCCTCGATGGCAGTTCTCGCGATGTTAGGGCTGGCGCGGTCAGGAACAAACCCGGAAAAACACAGAGATGGATGTAACGAGAGAGAAGGCGTCCGCGTCCCTGCCAAAAAAGTTAAGACTTCGTGTAAATATCTTGAAAAATGGGACAGCGAATTTACTTTCGGGTGGGGCACAATTACGCGTTTTTTAAGATTTGTAACTGCGACTTTAGTGTCTCTCATGGGGGAAGGAACGATGTCCGTCTGCATGAAAAATCCATCCAGCACAAACGCGGGCTAGAGGTAAGAATGTTCACAGCATTTCAATGTCAACAAAGGTAGGCATATCAGATTGTGATCACATAACTGGTTTGAAAGAGGCTGATAGGTAATTATTTTAGATTTCTTGTAAACCTGTCTTAAAATGTAAGGGGTCCTGGACTTTGGTTGGGCTAGTGCAGGGGTCTGCAACCTGCGGCTCTGGAGCCACATGCGGCTCTTTGGTCCCTCTGCAGTGGCTCTTCCAAGCTTTGATCAAAACTAACTTTAAACTGAATTTTATTTGTTCTTATAACAACAAAAAGGGCTAGTTTTAGCAGTTTTTCCTGTCATTTCCTTTGCAAATGTGTGAATACTAGAACTAATAGAAGGAGTAAAACATAAGTTAACTTTATTTATTTGAAGTAGGATATTTAATTTTTCCACAATTAAAATAATTACCAGTTTGATGTCTGCTGACATTTTGTGGATGCCTTTTATGCAAATTTTGTGTCCACAGATGTTACTAAACTTTTCCAATGGATTTTACTCCTCAGATCCAGTGGTAACTGCTGATGAAAGTCACCTACCATCTGCTCTTGGAATTTCTGCTCCACCACCACCACCAATGGATCCTGCACAATGGCCGTCACATCTGTCTGACCAAGTAAGGGCTGACATAGTTAGAAGGGGTCCCATGGAGGTAGACAGAGACTTTGAATTCCCCAAATCCATGTCAAACAGAAGCTTTCATTACCATTATATGTTTAGAACACTTGCAAATGGTGAGAAAATTCGACGGGCTTGGTTACATACATACAGCATTTGGTTTTGTGTATCTTTCAATGTCTACAAAGGCAAAGCAAAGTAGGGCCCCCAAAACATATCCTGCTTAGGGCCCCCAAACGTCCAGGTCCGGCCCTGAATGTAGGATTATCGTACTAGGGCCCTAAAATTATCGTATTTTGGGGGAAATTATCGTACACCTGTCAAAACCAAAATAACAAGTATGCACTATGGTCACTCTGTTGTTGAATTGCGTCTAACAGGAACTCACAGCATTGTGGCGTCAGTACGGGTGGGAACCATAGACAATAATATGTACCGGTATTAATGTCAGGTGGCAACTAATGAGCCCGCCCCCCGCGCTTCTTGTTTTGTTTCATGGCGGTTTTAATTTAATAACTCAACTAAATTCTGTCTATTAAGTTTGTATTTTCAAGGAAATAATAACTTGATCTTTAGCCACTTTGCAAATGTCAATGCTAGAAACCTTTAGTTTATTTTAGTTATACTTTTTATACTCTTTTTTTTATACCACTATGCAAAAAAAAAAAAACTCAGGACAGTGTTAGTTTTACTATTTTTATGCTTATGTCTATTATTATATGTTTCAGTGTTTCAATGTTTAGATGTTTACTGTTGCACCGAGGGACTGAGAGAAACGCAATTTCGGTCCTGTGTATGTCCTGCACTGTACATATTGCAGATCTGACAATAAAGTTGACTTTGACTTTGACTTTGACTTTGATATCACTACTAAAAACATCCCTAATTGTAAATTTAATATTAATTTTATTTGAAACCGGGATAAATGCAGCACACGAAGCTTCAAATAGAAGGGGTTCTTTATTCTCAAAAATAAACTATTCCCTCTGAGTTATATATAAAAAAATAAGAAAAAGTCCGTGTTTCGAACGGCAGCAAGCCTTAGGGCCAGTTTACACGGCGCGTATTTTGAGTGTAACCGCTACTTTCTCTTTGCGACTTTGCTTATCGCCTACACGACGCTGCTGGCCCCCCTCGATGACACCGATACTTTTCTGACCCTGCTCTCAAGGTGGAAGTTTTTCGCTGACCCCCCGCTGATAATGTAAACATCTCCCGTGGAGCTTTTGTTATCAACCACATGCGCGCAGCCCGCACGCGCGGACAGTGACATTTCACGTGTCACGTTGCAAAATATAACAGTTTAACAATAATAAACAGTATTTATGTTGGCGTGGGAGATGTAAATTTATCTGAACTACAGTATCTATCTGGACTCGTTACATTTTTTAAACAGTGCGTAACGTGCTGTGAAAATGAAGACACAGGTTTATTTTTTATTTATTTATTTATTCAGCACCAAAGTTTAAACACAAACACTGAGAATTAAACTGAACACACTATTAAAACACGTGAACCGAACTGTAACTACGTTAATGAACTGGACTCTTGCTGTGTGTTCATCTGGACCCATCAGAACCGCCGAACCATCAGCCTGTTGGAACGACAGCTTCTCCACCTGGCAGAAATAAATAAATAAATAAAAACTCCGTTGTTGTGTGATCAAAGTAAACACAAGCACACATTATATTAAGAACGTTGATTTACCTGCTGTAAGTCAGCTGTTTATCACGGCGTAAAGTCCGGTTCTGGTCCACAGTCCACTGAGCGGTTCTGGTCCACAGTCCACTCAGCGGTTCTGGTCCACAGGCTCAGTGCAGCTTGTTAGATGAAGCGGGTCCCACTGACTCAAATCTGTTGACTCTTATCCAAATTCCAGCTTTAACTTGTTGTTAACTTGTTGACAACAACTTGTAGTTAGCTGATTTTAGCCAGAGAGGAAAACAGACGAGGCAGCTGCTCTGTTTACCTCAGGCAGCGCATGCGCAGTAGTGAAGGTTCCAAAAATCACAGCGCCATCTAAAGGCCCAGCATGGTAACTACAGTGAAATCATGAGGACGGGGGGTGGAGGGGGAGAGAGTCGTATCCACAGAATTCGACAGTGTCAACGCAAAACTTTTCACCTAATTAACATACCCAAAAGTTGCGTTTCCCCCACACAGTGTCCGTGTAAACAGGGCCTTAGCTTCAAGTAAAATGGCGGACCGACAACACGGTTAGCACCCAACAGAGTAGCATGCAGCTGCACGTAACAGCTGAAATCTAACAGCGTGAAAGCTACTGCATAACAAACGGCAGCGGCACTCTACGAGAGAAAACAAACAGAAATAAAACATTAGCATCGTCTCTATAGCTTCATTCACGGAAGATAACAGAAATAAAACATTAGCATCGTCTCTATAGCTTCATTCACGGAAGATAACAGAAATAAAACATTAGCATCGTCTCTATAGCTTCATTCACGGAAGATAATTCAGTTCCAACAATTACCGAACACTTGGATTCTCTTTTCACGTGGCCAGAGTTGTCTCCTTCACCAAGTCTCAGATAAAATGTCCTTCTCTTCCGTTTTTACCAGTCCGTGCTACCGTACATAAACAAAGGGTTTTTTCTCTATTTCCGGTCCTTTTAGACCTCTCTGTACCAACAGCACCACATGCTGACAAAAACAAGAATTACAACCATAGGTGAAATTAAAGCAAAACATGGTTTTTAAAATACATTTGACATGTACCCATTTTTCACCTGGTTACATTCTCCCCTGCTTAAATGTCATCGTCCTCGGTGACAAAGCAACTGCTTTTTACCTCTTTTAAAGCTTCTCTAAAAAAAACACAGAACCTAAGCTTGCAATAATC
>JBBPBX010103133.1:0-11932 GCA_038048925.1 Garcialebias charrua | reverse complement strand
TTTTATATGAGGCTGTGATAATCTCCTCTCAAGTAAAATGTGTACACATATGTGCATGCATGTCCAAAAAGGCAACTTGAGGTAAGTTTTATTAATGTTGGATAAGGTTCAAAGTTACTATTAAATTCTGCTAACACAAAACGTGTTTTTTTTATTCCTAGCTTGAAAGTGGATATTAAAGTTATTAATTTAAGTGATTGTTTGTTTAAAGTTATTTTATATATTAAATAAGGGGGTGATGTAAGAAATGTTTTTCTTCTTTCTGCACTCTTTTCATTCAATCTTTTCTTTTCGACGAATTTGTTTTGTCTCCTTGAAATTAATTTTTTTTAATTACTTCAATAAAATATTAAATAGCTTCACATCTGCTAAGTTCATGGCATAAACCAACACAGACATGTTCCTGTTTTTAGTATTTTACATCACTTTATAATGTAGCTGTTTATGTTTCTTTTTCTTTTAAATACAATTTTCTTGAAATTTTAATTCATGTGCTTTTTTATGATTGTCTACTGATAAATATCTCCTGGAGGGTAAACTATATCATGGCTGCAAGTATCAAGCTGTGAAATCATTCGTTTTCTACAGCTGATAGCGGTTGGTCATTAATTACGATGAAGTTAAGCAACTTCTCGGTAAACATTTGAGCTCCGTGGCTTCAGCGGTGTGTTATTTTCATTCAGTCTGGGCTGGGCAGCCTGATTTCGGTCAGCCGCTCTCAGCCTGCCCCTCCTCCAAGACGGGCAGACTGAGCAGGTCAGATTGGATGCGGCTGGCCGGGGTCGGGCAGTCTGTTTCGGTTCAGCGAGAGTAGCATCCCGCTGAAGCCCCAGAGCTCGAATGTCCAATGTAAAACTAACTTGACCACGGTTTAATGTGGTGATATGGCTCTGCAGACATTGTACGTTGCTGTCTTGCGGTGTTTAGTGTAAAATACTTCCACACAGTAGACATGTTACAAAGAAAAGTTGGTTAGCCATTAGCCACAGTGTTACTGCACGTTGTAGCTGGCTGCAAACTATGAAATGGATTTCCTGAATGTGAGGCGGGTCTTATTACTCTGGGCTCATGAGACACGCCTCCATTCAGGAAATCCATTCCATAGTTTTGAAGCCAAAGTGCAGAAAAGCTGGCGGGGAATCACATGAGAAATTTCATCAGACACAGGCATGAGGGGGTGTTTGTGTGATTGTGTGCGCACGTGTAAACCAACAAAACCTATCATTTGAGCAAAACATGCTGTCTAGTTGTCATGCTGTCTAGTTGTCATGCTGTCTAGTTGTCATGCTGTCTAGTTGTTATATTGCGTAAAAGTATAGTTTCCTCAAATGTGGCTGAAGATTAATCTATTCTATTAGATTACTGTAATTAGATAATCTAATCTATTCTCTGGCCACTATAGGATAACCTCCCCTTACCTCTTTTCCTGCATGCAATGTAACGTTTACCTGCTTGAATATCTTGCAACAAACGCATTACGGTTTACGGTTTCCCTATTCATATTCAATCCCGAAAAACACTAATCTCAAAAGCTACAAACATTCACTATTTAAATTCCTCAATGACGGGAGACATTTCTATCTAAAAAAAAAAAAAGGTATTCTGAAAAGAATAAGAAGGCCGTGCTTTATAGCAGCAACTTTGTGCACTCAGTCCATCTTGTGGACGACTGTACGTACATATTCTCATTGTATTTCGGTGCAATAATAATAAAGCTTATTCTGATTCTGATTCTAATTCTGATTAGTGTAGTGCTTGTCTAATATGTGTTTGTAGGTGTGTTTGTCCAGAAATATTGATTACGATTGATTGATGATTGTCATAAATCGTACTGACATCTTATTTGACTATTGAATTATACATTCAATTCCAGAATGGTAATCAATCCATCATTCTGTTTTTGTTAATGGAACAAGTTTTGTTTTTGTTTTTTCCTAAAGAAGACATTAAACTTACAGTATATGTTTTGGTTTTCAAGAGGTTCAAAAATTACAAGTGAAAAAACAGTGTTCATATTTTACTGATAAAAGCATGTACGTATATATAAAAGTGCATGTGTGTGTGTGTGTGTGTGTGTGTGTGTGTGTGTGTGTTTGTGTGTGCTCTTAACAGATGCCTCACAATTAAATTTAGAATGGCCAAGTCAGAACATTTCACACTCTGTCTGACACCTAAGACCACACAAACACACAATTCTCACATTCTGACATAAAATCTTATTTTTGGTAATCCCAGCCCAAGTAAGAGAAAAAAATAAAAATATACATTACAATATGTTTTGCAAATAGGGTTAACAAAATTCCGATTATTTGATTTGTGCTGTCATTGTTTAAGTTCTAATGCTTACCTTATTTCTGTCTTCACCTCTGCAGTCTGACAGCAGCACCAGTTTTCTTCGAGCTGCTCGAGCGGGAAACACTGACAAAGTGCTGGAATTTCTCAAAAATGGAGTTGACATCAGCACCTGTAACCAGGTAAGAAAGCTTCCTACTAGTTCAGGGTAAGAAGTGTCAAGAACTACATCTGGTGTGTGAGGTGTAAGTCTGTTGCTGTGTGTGGTGTGCATTGTGTTAGTTTCCTTTTTAAATTAAAATGCTCCAACACATCTTCTACTTTAAGAACTCAAACTTATTCAACACAAGCTGTAGATGACCCATAATGCCTAAAATATGAGTGTAAGACTGACCATTTGACACCAAGATTAGGAATGCAGAATTAGATGTTGACAGGCTCTGCTCCTGTCATACTTTTCAGATTTACTCCTGTCATACTTTTCAGATTCTACTCTCCTGTGATTTCTGTGTATCTCATTTAGTTCTCTGTCATTTCCCACTCACTCCTCAGTCTGCCTCTCTTGCCTCAAATCTTCCACACCTGTTCTCATCAGCCACCTGCCCAGCTGCACCCATTATTCACTCTCCCTCTGTTCTCATAAAAAGCCTTTCTCTCCTTCACTCTTTGTCCGGTCACTGTTCCGATTTGATTCTGCTCAGACAACACAGTCCTCTGTTCTTGTTATCCTTCCACAGTGTGTTTCCTGTCTGTCTGCTCTCCTTAGAGTAAGTTTAGCTGCCCCGACAGCTTTTGGTTTTCTTGTTTAAAATTAAATCATTTTTATTTTTAAACTCCTGCCTCACGCTGCCTGCCTGCATATGGGTTCAAAACATAGAGATCTTGACAGAATGACTGGACCAAAACATGAACCCAGCAGGAAAATCAACATTTTTGAATGGTTGGCCCGTGAGGCAGACCAGACTGCCCAGAAAGACAGAGAGAGGGAGGAGAGGAATAATCCATTCTGGGGAACCCGTCTGGCTATCAAGCCTAGGTCCTCAGCCTCACAGCCTCTCTATCCCTCTCCACCTCTCCTCGCCGCTGCACCTTGCTGCCCGATTCGGGGCATTACGGTTTACGGTTTCCCTATTCATATTCAATCCCGAAAAACAATAATCTCAAAAGCTATAAACATTCACTATTTAAATTCCTCAATGACGGGAGACATTTCTATCTTTAAAAAAAGGTATTCTGAAAAGAATAAGAAGGCCGTGCTTTATAGCAGCAACTTTGTGCACTCCGTCCATCTTTCTGATATCATTGCCTCACGCCCAACCAGCCTCAGCTGGATGGACGGCCTCCCGGCCACCCGCTCAATGTGCTCCAGCCTGCTGGACAGCCTCCCGGTCACCCGCCTGACGTGCTCCAGCCTGCTGGACAGCCTCCCAGCTGCCTGCCCGACGTGCTCCAGCCTGCTGGACGGCCTCCCAGGCTATCCACCCGAACTGTTGGGCATAAGTGTTATTTCCCTTTCAGTTTTTCCTGGTTCCTACCTGTCGGCTTTTCTTTTCCTTGGGATGTATTCTCTTGTGCCCTCCGTCCTGTCTCCTCCCCCCTCCCTCCCTAATTATGTGGGGGGCCCATTTTGAGGGTGTCAGGTGCCACCCTTGAGGGGGGGGGGGGTATGACAGCCTCTGCTCCTGTCATACTTTTCAGATTTACTCCTGTCATACTTTTCAGATTCTACTCTCTTGTGATTTCTGTGTACCTCATTAAGTTCTCTGTCATTTCCCACTCACTCCTCAGTCTGCCTCTCTTACCTCAAATCTTAACCATCCACACCTGTTCTCATCAGCCACCTGCCCAGCTGCACCCATTATTCACTCTCCCTCTGTTCTCATAAAAAGCCTTTCTCTCCTTCACTCTTTGTCCGGTCATTGTTCTGATTCTGCTCAGACAACACAGTCCTCTGTTCCTGTTATCCTTCCACGGTATGTTTCCTGTCTGACTGCTCTCCTTAGAGTATGTTTAGCTGCCCTGACAGCTTTTTGTTTTCTTGTTTAAAATTAAATCATTTTTATTTTAAACTTCATACAGCACTCTACTGTATCCATACAGACTAATCAGGGTGGTGGAGCGCAAATGGAGGAAAGACAGGCTGCAGGTCTCTTTTCAAATACTAAAAGAGAGTTGGATTTGTTATCAGAAAGCAGTAAGAACTGCTAAATCTCAATGCCTCAAACTCTCACAACCTAAGGGTTCTCTTCTCTTCTCTACCCTAAACTCTGTTCTCCACCTCACTGAACCATCACCTCTAGAAGCCTAAACTGAGCTGTGCTAGAACTTCTTACATTTCTTTTTAGAAAAAAGTACGACCACATGGGCTCTCATTTCCCCTCCAACTCATGATCCATCCATCCCACCTCAATCTGTAGCTCTATTTGACCATTTGGAACCAATCTCTCTGTCTTCTCTAGAGCAGGTAATGTGCAGCTTGAAACCATCTGGTTTCCCCTTTGATGTGGTCCCCCCTTGGCTACTAAAGGAGGTTTTTCCTACTCTAGGTCCTTCCATTCTTGCTATTGTAAATAGTAGTTTATCCACTGGCGTGGTACCAAAAACATTAAAACATGCTGCTGTTCAACCTCTCCTGAAAAAACCAAACCTTGACCCCTCAGTCGTATCCAACTTCAGGCCTGTCTCCAGACTCCCATTTGTTTCTAAACTTCTGGAAAAAATAGTTGAGTCCCAGCTGAAGTACTTCCTGGAGGATCACGCTATACTTGAGTTATTCCAATCTGGCTTCAAACCTCTCCACAGCACTGAAACTGCCTTACGGAAGGTTTTTAATTACATCTTCGTATCCACAGATACTGGTGATTCTGTGCTGCTTGTCCTATTGGACCTTACATCCGCTTTCAACACCATTGACCATGAGAGCCTCATTGCTAGGTTGGAGCAGTGGGTGGGTATCATAGGGTCAGCCCTCAATTGGTTCAGATCCTACCTCACTGACAGATCCTTTTGTGTTTCCATCAACAATTTTAGTTCTGCAGCGGCGGCACTTAAATGGGGGGTTCTGCAGGGGTCCATCCTGGGTTCTCTCCTGTTCTCATTTGCTGCCACTTGGTGCTATTTTCCGGAAACGCAACATACCCTTCCACTTCTATGCCGATGACTGTCAAATTTACTTCCTCCTAAGACACAATGGTACATGCTCTATTCAACCTCTGCTTGACTGCCTGGGTGACATCAGGGACTGGATGGCTTTAAATTTCTTAAGTTTCAATGAAAAGAAGTCTGAAGCCATGTTGTTCCCTCCCAACAATACGATCACGAACCACTGCATTGACCTTTCTGCTCTAGCCCTGTCTGAAAAACAAAAAGTCACAAATCTGGGAGTGATAATGGATCCTTCCATGAAACTCAACAGTTATGTAAACATGATTGTTAAATCCTGTTTTTTCCAGCTGAGGCGACTGTCTAAGCTGAAGCCCATATTGTCCAAAAATAACCTGGAGACAGTAATACACGCATTCATTATATCTAGGCTTGATTACTGCAATTCACTCCTGTTTGGTATCAGTCAGACCACTATTGCACGATTACAACTGGTCCAGAATGCAGCAGCCTGATTTTTAACTAGTACAGGCCAAAGAGAGCACATTACACCAGTCTTGGCCTCCCTGCAATGGCTACCGGTTCATCTTTGAATCCAGTTCAAAATTCTCCTGTATGTCTACAAATCACTGAACAGTCTCGTCCCCCCATCTCTCTGATTTGATACACCCGTATGTCCCACCACATGCTCTGAGGTCAGTGGACCAGTTACTTCTAACAGTTCCAGGAACTTGTCTTAAGCGCAGAGGTGACAGGGCCTTCTCTGTAGCAGGCCCAAGACTCTGGAACAAGTTACCTCTGCTCGTCAGACAGGCCCCCTCCCTCTCGGTTTTAAAATCCTGTTTAAAGACTCACTACTATTTTGTTGCTTTCAACGGCAGTTGATCTGTGTTTGGTTGTTATATTTATTATGTGCGACGTTTTTACGTCTATTTTTTGTACTTCATTATGTACGTTGCCTATGTGTTGCCTGTTGTTTGTTTGTTTGTACAGCACTTTGGTTTGCCTTGTCGCTGTTTTAAGTGCTCTATAAATAAAATGGTATGGTATGGTATGGTATATTCTGATTTAACGTAATTTTGTTTGTTATTTTATGTGTTGCCTGTTTTTCTGTTTGTACAACACTTTAGTTGGCCTTGTCACCGTTTTAAGTGCTCTATAAATAAAATAGTATGGTATGGTAATCAGAGCTTTATCACATTCATACACCGATGGGACACATATCGGAGGAAATTAGGTGTTCAGTGTCTTGCCCAGGAAGACTTTGGCATGTGACTGTTGGTGGAATCGAACCCCAACTCCTGCATTATAGGACGACTGCTCTAGCCACTCAGCCACGGCCGCCCCATTGTAATACAACATCCATCCATCCATCCATTTTCGTCCGCTTATTTGGGGTCGGGTCGCGGGGGTAGCAGCCTAAGTAGGGAGGCCCAGACTTCCCTCTCCCCAGCCACTTGGAGCAGCTCCTCTGGGGGAATCCCAAGGCGTTCCCAGGCCAGCCGAGAAACATAGTCCCTCCAGCGTATCCTGGGTCTTCCTCTGGGTCTCCTCCCGGTGGGACATGCCCGGAACACCTCACCAGGGAGGCGTCCAGGAGGCATCCTAACCAGATGCCCGAGCCACCTCAACTGGCTCCTCTCGATGTGGAGAAGCAGCGGCTCTACTCCGAGTCCCTCCCGGATGACTGAGCTTCTCACCCTATCTCTAAGGGAGAGTCCAGACACCCTGCGGAGAAAACTCATTTCAGCCGCTTGTATCCGAGATCTCGTTCTTTCGGTCACAACCCAAAGCTCATGACCATAGATGAGGGTGGGAACGTAGATCGATCGGTAAATTGAGAGCTTTGCCTTTCGACTCAGCTCTCTCTTCACCACGACAGACCGGTACAGCGCCCGCTTCACTGCGGATGCTGCACCTATCCGCCTATCGATCTCACGCTCCAGTTTTTCCTCATTCGTGAACAAGACCCCGAGATACTAAAGGGCGAGGCATAGCTCCGCGCGAGCGCGAGGCCACGCGGCGCCACGCTGTGCAAGCTGCGCTTGCACAAGCCTTTGAACGCTCGCGCGAACGCGCCAAGCTCAAATTTTACGACCGCTCACGCGCGCGCGGTGTCTCTCAATAAACTGCCCTGGTGGCGGACTGTTTTGTGTGACACACAAATGAATTAAATTCCTCTTCTTCATCGCTGATCTGGACTTTTCTTTTGTTTTTTTGCCAAAAGTCAAGTGATCGCTTGAAGCGGTCACCATTCACTTCCTCCTCCGATGAGGAGGAATGAATGAACTTGTTCTCAGACCCGACCTGTCAATCAAATCAGTAGGCTGTCAGCAAATGACCAATCCGCCCTGCTTCTGCTCAAATGACATCAAGTATTTGGAGCGAAAACATTGGAGCCACACGCTGCTTCACGCTGTGCTCTGCTGTGAAACCCCCACGCGCAGTATAGGCGCGTGGCGCAGCGCTCGGTCCAGCGCGGAGCTTTGCCTCGCCCTTTAAAGACCGTGTAAAGTAAATTTCAATATTTTCTTCAATAAACATTATAAATGTCATAATTGTAATGTTGTAAATGAGTAAAAAGTCTCAAAATTGTAGATAAATTAATTTTGGAGTTATAGATCAAACTGTGTATGAAGATCCAAAAAAGCTAAGTCTGGTCCTCTGGACATTCAAAAAACAAAACAAAAAAAAACTGTAGAAACGTTTCGTCTTTCGTCCGAAAGACTTCCTCAGTCTGAGAAGCTGTGTTCAGCTCAGTCTTATAAATAGCACCCTCCCACAGTGGATCAACCAGTTGGCTGATGACAGCCGAAACCAGCTGCTCACATGATCAAGGAGGACCATCAGCCTGACGATGGATCGTTAACACCCTGATGGTTGTTTGCTATTCACAGAGGGCTGAGTGATACTAGCAATAACAGCATTGTAAGTGGGGGACAGTTGAACCCGGAGGCCTCCACCTCTGTTTAATGATGGACGGTTTCTTTTCACAAAGATGGCCTCCTTTACTCCTCTCTCAAACCATTGTTCCTCTCTATCAAGGATGTGAACATCTTCATCCCTGAAAGAGTGACCGCTGGCCTGGAGATGAGTGTAGACCGCAGAGTCCTGACCTGATGATGTTGATCTTCTGTGCTGGGCCATCCTTTTGGCCAGTGGCTGTTTATGAAGTGTATGAAGATATTTCTGTTTCAGAATTTTTTAGGCGTGTTTTAAATAGGGATGGGGCAGATCCGATCCAGTATCGGTATCGGTATCCGATACCAGCATAATTTAAGTATCGGATATCGGATCCAACCTGCCGATATTTCCGATCCAGCTTCAAAGAGCACTTGTGTTCCATCATATTCTGTGACTGCCGTCTTAACATTATGTGAGTTAAAACCAATGAAGACACTCACAACAGGAAACTCACAAACTTTAACAGTATAGTCTTTATAGTATAGAAAACATTCCAAAATACACATAACTTTATAGTCTCAGTACAAATATTTCATTATACAGATTCACATACCTGAACAGTATCGGATCGGAAAAGTATCGGTATTGGTCGATACCCAGTTCTTAAGTATCGGTATCGGATCGGAAGTGAGAAATGTGGATCGGTGCATCCCTAGTTTTAAATGTGACCGCGTTTCGTCACGCGGTCTTCTTAAGTATAGCCCCACCCCCTGCAGCTCCAGCCGTATAAATTAGTTCTTCGCCTCGGTGGAGCCGTTCACTCGCGAATCGAGCAGCCGAAGTGACGGCTCGCAGGACAAACTGCGCTGCTGCGGGCTGTGACTGACAGCTGACACCGCATCTCTCCTATGTCTTTTTATCTTCTCTAAAGAGGAATTATATAATGGTTGCAAATTGCAGCCACTAATATTTGTTTATTCCCCCACATTTTGTTTTAGATAATTTACTCTGTCAAACACCGGACATTGTTTACTTACGAGACAATGGGATAGATAATATCTTCTAGTTTAATCTGTGACTATTCTGACAAAAAATGTGTAGCAAAGTGGCAAACTATGTTCTGTTCAATGTTATTTAGCCTGCTGGTTGTCTAACTTACTTTGGCTATGCTAGCACGACATTTTGCTAACATCCATGGAATAAAAAATAAATAAATACCATTCTGATGCAGGCTGTGAAGAACGATGCCGACCGTCACAGTGGTCACTGTCTGACTCAGAGTCTGAGTCTGGCTCTGGAGGTTCAAATGAGTAGGGCTGGAGAACTCCAATTAGGCTGCCAGCCTTCGCGAACATCTTCAGGGTGCAGGACACGGGCGCAGTACTGCGCTGAAACCACGCCCACGCGCTGACACGCCCCCAGCGTTTCAGACCAGGGCACAATTATGTTTTTTCATTATTTTTGAGACTTAATTTTATAAGGTAAACAATGTTTTTAATCAGTCAGATTTATATGGGTGATTAATAACACATATTTATGCCGTGTGACAAACTCAAAACACACATTTAATTTTACTTTACTCGGTCTTTAAACTCCTCCACTTGGGGCAGGACCTCCTCCCCGACCTGGAGAGGGCACTCTACCTTTTTCCGGGCAATGACAGTGAGACAGTGAGACCTGGAGGGGTGTGGTTGGGAGGAACGGCCCCCCTGATCTGAACCCAAGTGGTGTTTTGTTGTTGGACTTCTGTGCTCGTCATGGATTGTCCATAACGAACACCATGTTCAGGCATAAGGGTGTACATATGTGCTCTTGGCACCAGGACACCCTAGGTCGCAGTTCGATGATCGACTTTGTTGTCGTCTCATCTGATCTGCGGCCGCATGTCCTGGACACTCGGGTGAAGAGAGGGGCGGAGCTGTCAACTGACCACTACCTGGTGGTGAGTTGGCTCCGATGGTGGGGGAGGATGCCGGTCAGACCTGGCAGACCCAAACGTATTGTGAGGGTCTGCTGGGAACGTCTGGCAGAGTCTCCCGTAAGACGGAGCTTTAACTCCCACCTCCGGGAGAGCTTTGAACATGTTCCGAGGGAGGCGGGGGACATTGAGTCCGAGTGGGCCATGTTCCGCGCCTCTATTGTCGAGGCAGCTTATCAGAGTTGTGGCCGCAAGGTTGTTGGTGCCTGTCGTGGTGGCAACCCTCGAACCCGGTGGTGGACACCGGCGGTGAGGGATGCTGTCATGCTGAAGAAGGAGTCCTATTGGGCCTTTTTGGCCTGTGGGACCCCGGAAGCAGCAGATAGGTACCGACAGTCCAAGCGGCATGCGGCTCGGGTGGTTGCTGAGGCAAAAACTCGGGCGTGGGAGGAGTTCGGAGAGGCCATGGAGAATGACTTCCGTACGGCTTCGAGGCGATTCTGGTCCACCATCCGGCGTCTCAGGGGGGGAAAGCGGTACGCGACCAACACCATTTATGCGGCGTCTCAGGGGGGGAAAGCGGTATGCTTCCGAGGTTCCGGCTAGAAATAGTCGGACTCACCTCACCCCATAGGTGGTGAGCCCATGGGAAAGGGGACCCACGTCTCCTCTTTGGGTTGTGCCCGGCCGAGCTCCATGGGTGAAAGCCCGGCCACCAGGCGCTCGCCAACGTGCCCCACCTCTGGGCCTGGCTCCAGAGTGGGGCCCCGGTGACCCGCGTCCGGGCGAGGGAACATTTTGTCCATTTATTTTACTCATCATAAGGGGTCTTTGGGCTGCACTTTGTCTGGTCCCTCACCTAGGACCTGTCTGCCTTGGGTGACCCTACTAGGGGCATGAAGCCCCTGACAGCATAGCTCCTAGGATCATTGGGACACTCAAACCCCTCCACCACTGTAAGGTGGCAGCCCAGGGAGGCTGTTATACAACAGTACAATACAATACAATAAACTGCAATACAATATGGAGCAGCTGTGGCTGAGTGGTTACAGCACTCATCCTCCAGTAGGAGAGTTGGGTGTTTGATTCCACCAGCAGTCACATTATGAAGTATCCATGGGCAAGACACTGAACCCCTCATTGCCTCCGATGTGTGTCCCATCGGTGTATGAATGTGATATAAAACACTGATTAGTCTTGTATCGATATAGTAGATTGTAATCGCATGTACGGGTAAATGTGGGCACAGATTGTAGTGTAAATTGGTTTGAGTATCTTGATAAGATAGAAAGGCACTATATAAGTACTGTCCATTTACCATTTACAATACCCTACAGGGTATTGCAGTACAGTACAACACAATACAATACAAAACTATACAACAATGAGCATGCATCAGGGTATACAACAAGTAGTTTAAACATTATAAACTGACTTACCTTTTCTAATTAAAGCTGCTATATATAACTTTTCTAACAATATATTTTTAACATATTTCTTCACTCTGTCACTACCTCCTGACAGACTGATGTTAGACAAGTACAGTAATCTCTGAAAAAACTATAGTCCCCTTGCTTCTCTAAAAGCATTTCTAATAAGCCACAGTGACCCGCCGTTAACCAGCCAATAAAAACAGTTTTTAACCAACCAATAAAAACAGAGCTTCTCACGCTCCTAACCCACGCCCCCGCCTGTCCCAGCCCGCAGCGGCCGCGC
>JBBPBX010103132.1:0-11932 GCA_038048925.1 Garcialebias charrua | reverse complement strand
TAATTTGTCTGGTGTGTCGCGCAGGCTTCATGAGTCGTGCGCTCCCCTTGGTCATCAAAGCCGCTCCTCATATTAACACCCAGGTACATAAAATCCCCATACACCGCCGCAGAACAAGTACGAATTAAGACTGATCTTGTGCCAAACACCATCGGAGCAATTGATTATTATATCTGATTCGAAATATAACCTGCAGAATGTGGTTGCGCGCTGACCAGGAGGTGCGCGCATCATTTGTGCTGCAAAACATGTTGGCACGCGTCTTGCAGCGTGGCATTTATTGTCCACCATCTCAGACTATTCCTTGATCTCCTCCTGTCCGTGCTGCGGCGAGACGTTTGTTTGAAGCCATTTTCAGATCAAACCATTTATTCTTGATTTCTGATACTGTACGACCCACGGGAGACAAAACATATGCACTACAATATTAATATGATGTTAACTGTAGTTTCGAGACATTTTAAAATGCTTCTGTTCAAAAACACATCCGACACTTGCGGGGGGTGGGGGGTAGCGGTGCGCCACAGCTCTTCTGAATAAGTGAAACTATAATGTAACACAGTACACTAAAATTAAAGATATTTGACCATCCGACACTTGCGGGGGGGTGGGGGTAGCGGTGCGCCACGGCTCTTCTGAATAAGTGAAACTATAATGTAACACAGTACACTAAAATTAAAGATATTTGACCATCCGACACTTGCGGGGGGGTGGGGGGTAGCGGTGCGCCACAGCTCTTCTGAATAAGTGAAACTATAATGTAACACAGTACACTAAAATTAAGGATATTTGACCATCCGACACCTGCGGGGGGGGTGGGGGGTAGCCACAGCGCGACTGAGAGCAGATCTCCGAACGCGTGAAGTTCCTCCTTTTACTTCTTGAGTTTGAATGAATGGACACTTCCTGCTGTCAAAAGGCAGGAAACGTGGCCTTATATGGTGTTTTGAGGGATGGGAATTATGTAAATGACCTCTACGCGTGCATGCGCAGCTGTTTAGGACAGGTGGGATTCATTAAATTTACGCAACCCATTTACACACGTTTCCTCATGATAGGAGAGTTTGTTGAATCTGACGTGGCATGTTCGTACGAATGCTTCGTACGAACAAAAGTAGGAGAAATTTAGGATAAAAATACGAACATTTTCGTGAATGAGGGCCAATGTTCCTAAACTCTAGACACTCTAAAAGACCACAGAATGTCATGATTTCCCTCTCTCTGCCTCCTTTGCTCTCAGCCACCTGCAGGTGTTGTTGGCCATGCCCATTTCTCTCTGCATGGAGAACAGCTGATCAGCATTTCAGCTGCAGGTGGAAGTTTGTACTGCAGCTTTGGGCAGCAAAAAGGAGCAGCAGGTGCTAAATAATTTATTTAAAAAAAAAATTCCATTCCAATCGTTTGGCTCATCCATCAATCAGCCAATTGTGTGTCATGTCAAGTCTTATTCTGAAAAACCTTGATAGTGAGTCCGTGATAAACGAACCACGACGTAGCGAGGGACTACTGTAAAGTAATCTTTCCCATTCAGCAATATTTTTTTTCCTTTCAGCTGCTACCTTCTTCAGGGGTCGCCACAGTTAACTAACTTGCACGAAGACTTGACAATTATTTTTACGCCAGATGCCCTTCCTGACACAACCACAGACCTTCGAGCTACCACAGCCCTCTGTGTAAAGCAGAGAACTCCTATCTAGGGCAGCAGATGGTGGGGTTAAGGGCCTTGCTCAAGGGCCCAGAGGGACAAATGAGGGTGGAGACAGTTGTGGGTGTTTCCCCTTTCCCACTCACATCTTTTTTTTTTCAATTTCCTTTTATAGATGGCCTCCCTTCTCACCTTACAGCCATCTTCTTCACACCATTATGAGTTTTTTTATATTAATAGGATAGAAAGAAAGGAAAGAAGGAAAGTATGACTACAAAATATAATGAATATACACAAAGAGAGCACAATGCAAATACACCCCACCGCTGTCTGTAAACCTGCAAAGAACATAACAGAACACAGCAACAAAATACATTCATTCATTCATTCATTCATTCATTCAACCTTTATTTATACAGGCTAGCCTCATTGAGTCACGGGGACTCATTTACAAGAGTACCTACATACCGTATATAAAGACTTAGAATATTCATGGATTTGCAGTAGATTTCTATCAATATATATACCTATACCTACATATATGTACATACATACATACATACATACATACATACATACATACATACATACATACATACATACATACATACATACATACATACATACATACATACATACATATGCATGCATATGCAGTCACATACACATCTACATATCTACATACTAGGCCTCATATACATCCACCCACATCTTGATGTTTTTATGTCCGGGGAGTTTAACTGGCGACCTTCCAATCACTGGCCCACCTTCTCTCAGCTCTGGGCCACCACTACCCCATCAGAGCATTTGGCATTAATTGTAGGGCAGACTGTATTTTGTAATGTTATTTTTTAATTTTAATGTTAAAATTAATAAAAAGAGGTCAAGGATGTACAAGAACAGATGTGTGTCAGAACATCTGTGCATCAGATCCTCTCACCTTTTTTATTTTAAAGGAAGTACACAATGTGTTTTGCTGTCTGAGACATCTAATGTAACTGACAGTTTGATCAAATTTAAGAACACTATCACCTGTAATAAAACACTAGATTCTGTTAGTGGGGCACTGTTGGGCTGCTTGTTTTGTTATAAATTGTGTTACCCTCTCCCAGTATCCGTTTACAAAGACCAGCTGAGCAAATGGTTTCCACTGGATGTGTTTTAGTGTTGGATGTACCTTAAAAGCTGATACAACGCCTGTTATTTAATTTCACTTCTACTCACAGCAAATATTTGGTTATGAGGGTTTTTTGTCTGCAGAACTTCCACATTGTTAACAGTTTAATCATGTGCATAGCCAGGGGGGGTTTGAACAAGCTGCCCACTTTGCTTATGAAGTCCTGCCTACAACTCCCGCACAACACAATTTCTGTGTTAAGAGAGGTGGAAAGAGAAGGTATGGAGACGCCGCTAATGTTGAACCGGTTAACACCATAGACTTAATATGCCTGTGGTTAACAAAAACTCATTTTTTATCCAATAAAAGACAAACGTAAAATAAGTTCAACCAAGTGAGGATCGAACCCGAGTCGAGACGAAGTATACATATATAAATTTACAGATATACAGACCCTTTCCAAAAAATTGGAATATCATGGAAACGTTGTTTAACTTCCATAATTCATTCAAAAAGTTAATCTTTAATAGATGATAGATTCAGGCCCCACAATTTAAACGATGTCAAGTGTTTATTTGTTTATTTTTTATATAAAAATAATACTACTGCATTTTTCCGGCACTTGGCAAAGCAGGTCGCTTCTCTTTCTGCTCCTCTCCTCCCTAAGTTTTCCTCCCCCTGCTTTTGCATTTTTGTCTCGTCTGTAACTCTTCAGCGCTCACTCGAACCAATTTGAAATGGATTTAACTGCGTGGGCTGTTTCCTCTATTGATAATTTTTTTTTCCACAAAGCGCTTCGGACCAGGAGAACCGGCATGCCCCCTCGACACGCATGCGGTGGGCTACATTATGGAAGTTAATGTGTCTGACCGTTCTTTCTGTCGAAGACGTGGAAGATTTGTGGATTATTGGAATATTGGTGGCAGCTGCTCTGCTTTTTGACGTTGGCGGAGGTTTCTGCTACTGGAAGCTGAGGGAGACTGCTGCAGCGATCAACGCGCTGGCAAAACTTCCTGCTCAACAAGATTCTTTGATCCGGGCTATGACCTCAACGACCCAGCTGTTGTACGAGCTGAATCGCACGATGGGAGCAGTGGTGGACAGCCGCGGACCTGCAGTGCGTTTTGGGACTCGTTTACAGCCGACCGGGCTTCATCAGGGCACAGATGGGGATTTGTAGCTCGGAACCTCACATGATTCGGCGATTTGGACCTAGACAGCACCTGGACTTCAAGGCTGCAGTCAAAGTACACTGTAGCCTGGCCTGAAAATAAATAAAGCAACTAATCTAATCGGGACTCAGAGCAACCTTGAAAAGAGGCTGACTGGAAACTTCTCCTGGAGTCGAAAGCTGTTGAAAACTGTTGCTGTCCCCCCTGCCCCCAGAGGTCTCTGTAGCCGTTTTCGCATTTGCCGGCCCTCCCCGGTCCCGCTCGTCTCTGGTTGGCCCAGAGCCAGCTCTGGCCCGCCCTCGTTGATTGCGCACTGTCCGGAGAGCAAGCCTTGAAGTGGGTGGGGTATTCACTTGACGTGGGTGGGCAGTTCTTACCGAAAAGCTCAGAATGCGAATTTTTGGAAAAAACGAAATAAATACTGAGTTTTCATGTGTTTTTTCACTACAGTTAGCAAGTTAAGCATATAAACACACGTTTCCGATCATTTTTATGCACTCGAAAGTAGTTTTTAGATGAAAATAGTGTGTTTTTAGGTGCCCTGGCGAAATTTACGAGCGGACTTCCGGGTTGCGAATTTGTGGAAAAAACGAAATAAATACTGAGTTTTCATGTGTTTTTTCACTACAGTTAGCAAGTTAAGCATATAAACACACGTTTCCGATCATTTTTATGCACTCGAAAGTAGTTTTTAGATGAAAATAGTGTGTTTTTAGGTGCCCTGGCGAAATTTACGAGCGGACTTCCGGGTTGCGAATTTGTGGAAAAAACGAAATAAATACTGAGTTTTCATGTGTTTTTTCACTACAGTTAGCAAGTTAAGCATATAAACACACGTTTCCGATCATTTTTATGCACTCGAAAGTAGTTTTTAGATGAAAATAGTGTGTTTTTAGGTGCCCTGGCGAAATTTACGAGCGGACTTCCGGGTTGCGAATTTGTGGAAAAAACGAAATAAATACTGAGTTTTCATGTGTTTTTTCACTACAGTTAGCAAGTTAAGCATATAAACACACGTTTCCGATCATTTTTATGCACTCGAAAGTAGTTTTTAGATGAAAATAGAGTGTTTTTAGGTGCGCTGGCGAAATCGCAGTTGATGACTCAACACGCAGCTAGTCACGCCCTCTGGTCTCGCCCCTACACGAAGCAGTCCAGCCCCCTGCTGCAAACAACGAATCAAATGTGAGCAGTAAATGACGTGAAACTGGGCCCGTCGGGCCGCGGTCCGATGGAACCACGTTGGAGATGGTTCCAAAACGAGGGCGGAGCCGGGGAAAAAAAGGAAAATGCGGACACGCTGAACCCGGGAAAGAGGGCGGGGCGGGGCCACCCGGGCCTTTAAGGGCTGGTCAATGCGAAAACGGCTTGTGTGCATTCAGATGGAGCCGAGCTGAGGCCATCTGCAGACTGTGCTTATCTGAAATGATTACTCACGGACTATCTCTCTGCTTGCCATCAAATGCAACATGTCTTTGTCTTTATCCGTGCTGAAGCTGGTAGAGTTTTTTCGACTTTATCATAGAGTGTCCTAAGACAAAATGTGATAGATTCTTTTTTGAATACCAATGATTATCGGACTGTATGTTCCTTTTTCCATATCTGATTGTTGGCGGTACGGTTTAATTACTGCTGCGGCTTCCGTGCGTACGTCCCTCTTTGGATGGTGCGTGCACCAATTGCAAAACTTAGTACCTTGGTGCAAATATGCCAATAAAGATATATTCTATAATTTGGGCTTTCTAGCTCATGAAACCCACGAAAACAGGATTTCAAAGAATTAGAATACTGTGGAGAAATCAGCCCAAATTTTGCAGGGCATTAATGTTTTAAACTGAGTGTGACACACTAATCATCTACTAAACTCAAAGCACCTGCACATGTTTCCCCAGTTGTCATTAAATTGTTTCAGTTTGGTTCAGCTGTCTCAGTTCGATTCAATGTGGGGAAGACTGCAGACATAACAACTGGTCAGAAGACCATCATTGATACCCTCCATAGGATAGGTAAGCCACAAAAGTTCATAATTAAGGAGGCTGGCTGTTCACAGAGTGCTGTGTCCAAGCAAATCAATGGAAAGTCTAGTGGAAGGGCAAAATGTGGCAGGAGAAGATGCACCAGCAACAGAGATGACCATGGGTTTCAGCGGATTATCAAACAGAGAAGATTCCAGAATCTGGCAGAGATCCAAAAAGAGTGGAATGAGGCGGGAGTCACAGCTTCAAAAACCACCACATTCAGACGCATCCGAGAGACGGGCTACAACTGTTGGGTTCCTCTGTCCTCTTTTCCGTTGAAGCCCTAATTACTCCACCCCCGATCAATCAGTTACCGACAGTGTTCTGAAAACCTTCACAAACATTTTGAGACATTTTGGACAATTGCGAATGCTGCTTGCTAACGAGTTGCAGGCTAGTAGGATATTAACTTTGCCAACACGAACATGACTAATTCTATCAATTACAGATTTGTATCTAAAGTTTCATGTGGTAGTTGCTGAGACTGTTCCTTTACACATTCTCTGAGCATGGCATCTTATAATATCACACTAACATCATTTACAAGTACATCTATAACTGTCTTTTTCATGATCATATGATGTGAATGTAAAACTGTATGAAAGGCGGCAGGTGATATGCATCTCTTCATTGGATCTTAGTGTAGTGAACCAGACGGGGTTCTCTAATGCCCCTTTTCCACCGGTCGGCTCGGGTCGGATGTTACGTCATATGTGCGTCGCAGAGACCCCCTTTCATCCTTTTCCACCGGATATTCCGTGCTAAGCCGCGCGAGATTTCCTGAGATTTTCGGGCTGCTTTCAGAGGGGTACTGAGGCGAGCTCACCCGCTCCGGAAGGAGGGAGGAGGAGACGAGAGCTGTTTTTACGGAAGCGAGGGACGCGATCACTGCAGGACTTTTACATGATAAACACGGTAAAAACAATTATTATTTTTTAAATTTATAGCAAAGATGGGTCTTCAGCTGAACGTGTCCTTAATAAAATCACGTACTGCTCAAAACTGCAGGATTTTAAAAAAATAGGTTCGCCACGAGCAACACGCGGCGCGCGGGCGGCTTTATGTCTTTAAATGTAGCTCAATGAACAGATATAAAATATATTTCATAGCTGACTTTAATAGTACGAGGGCTCCTGAGCTTAACCACGCTTTAATATTGTCACGTATGGTCAAATGTGCTGCATTTAAAGTAGTTTCGCTTTGACTTTTTCCAAAACCTGTGTTTGCACAACGAAAATAAATTATAAAAATTCGAATTTTATTTCAAATAACTCCAACAGGATACATTTCGTATATGAACATGTTGTGATCACACTAGATTTTTTTGAAAAATATCAGCTTTGTGGTTTTTGATAGAATTGATAATATGTGAAACAAAGTAGAAAATAATGGACGTAGGTTGACACATTTATGTCTATAAAACATTGAATTTTATTTCAAATAACTCCAACAGGATACATTTCGTATATGAACATGTTGTGATCACACTAGATTTTTTTGAAAAATATCAGCTTTGTGGTTTTTGATAGAATTGATAATATGTGAAACAAAGTAGAAAATAATGGACGTAGGTTGACACATTTATGTCTATAAAACATTGAATTTTATTTCAAATAACTCCAACAGGATACATTTCGTATATGAACATGTTGTGATCACACTAGATTTTTTTGAAAAATATCAGCTTTGTGGTTTTTGATAGAATTGATAATATGTGAAACAAAGTAGAAAATAATGGACGTAGGTTGACACATTTATGTCTATAAAACATTGAATTTTATTTCAAATAACTCCAACAGGATACATTTCGTATATGAACATGTTGTGATCACACTAGATTTTTTTGAAAAATATCAGCTTTGTGGTTTTTGATAGAATTGATAATATGTGAAACAAAGTCTTTATTGTGTTCTTCTTCTAGTGGTGGCTAGTACTGTAGTAAATAGCTTGAGGAACACTACTGCCACCATGTGGTAAGACGAGTAGGATTCTGGACCCCGCCCACAGAAGGGGTACAAAAAAGCTGTGGAAACAGAACATAGATGTGACCCGACCCGAACTGAGCCGACCTGAGCCGATCCAACCCGAGCCGAGCCGAGCGGTGGAAAAGAGGCATGATACACCTTTGTCTCTTTGATATGTCCCAGTGACACCTTTTCACTGATACTCTCAGTAAAAAGACATTAAAGACATTAAAGACATTTTGGGCAGCACGGTGGCACAACTGGTAGAGCTGCTGCCTCTCAGCGAGAAGGTTGCCGGTTCAAATCCCGGTCCGGGGCCTTTCTGGGTGGAGTTTGCATGTTCTCCCCGTGCATGCGTGGGTTTCCTCCGGGTACTCCGGTTTCCTCCCACAGACCAAAAAACATGCTTGTTAGGCTGATTGGTGACTCTAAATTGACCCTAGGTGTGAGTGTGAGAGTGGATGGTTGTTTGGTGTGAGTGAGACAGGTCCCTCTTGTAAATGAGTCCCCGTGACTCAACGAGGCTAGCCTGTATAAATAAAGGTTGAATGAATGAATGAATGAAAAATTAACACTATTGTATTACATTATTTTGAATCAAAACACATTAAGTCATAAGAGACTCTCTTATTCCTCTGTTTTGTGTTAATGAATAACCTTGTGTTAAGTAGGCATTGTTGAGTTCAATGTTTGATAGTTAAAGACTGTTTAATTCAAACTGTTTAATTCAAGTTGGAAATCCAATGTTATTTCAAAATGATGGTCATTTCTTCATATGATGAATCAAATGGTGAAAGTGAATTAATATGTCAGACTGAACTCCTCAGTTTTGTTAGAAGTTAGAAACAGCTTTAATCAAGTGTTTGGCGTCTAACTGTCTGTCTTCTCCTAAAACAAAGCCTATCTGTTCTTCCAAGTGACCTTCATGCACTAACTCTTCCACTGGTTCGTATGGACCAATCGGGGAAGAACAAGTCTGATCACAGATCCTTTCTAAAAGTTCTAAGCTAAGCTGGAACTGACAGAGTCGGTGGTGGACCTCAAGCCATGAGGTTCCCCAAAGAGCTGAATGAACGCCAGTCACACGCTAAGGGCACGTCATTCAGTTAAAGACTTATAACATGCCAAGTTATAAGTCATCTTCAAGAGCTGGAAAGCTCCATCTGAATAAATTCCTTCAAGGAAGCTTTTATCTTGAAAAGCCAAACCAGGAACTGACGTTACTTTTGGTCCGAGTCTTGGCACACGTCTGGAGATGCTGAAGAACGGTAAACGAACTGACCAACTGGACCGAGGGAGATTGACCATCTTCACGAGGTAACAAAGTCGTCAAATGCTTTTGCCAAGTCGTACCAACGTGTAGCTGAGATCGGCCGGAGAGCTGCCATGTTTCTGGTTAAAACACGTCAAGATAATGCCTCTCCTCATCCTTCATTTTCCTCATCCTCCATTTTCTCTTCACTGAAACTTTCTTATCTTAAGTAACTAAACTTTAAGGTATTGTGCCAGCATAGATATAAGTTATTAACACCCATAACTTGTGTTCTGTTGTTCCTATGAAATTACGGACGCGTGTTTCATCTATGCTGAAGTTAGTTATAGGAAATTTTGATCGATCCAAACATGTACAAATGTGTGATGTAATTTATAATTATGTTAAATAAATGGTCCAGTCCTACTGTACCAACATAAGTTTAACGTTTCCTGTGAATTACATCTGGTCTAATCACCTCCAAGGTATAGAATTATTGATATTGATCCAAAAAGAGAGAACTCGTGAATATTGATGATGTATGTTTGTGTCAGTCTAAACCCTGCCAATTTCCATCTAAAATATAGGTAAGTCAGTAAACTGACCCCTTCCTATATTACTACACTAGGTCTATAACTTTCTTTGCCTTTGTTTTTTTGTTGTGAAACAAAGCTTGTATGCACATTTTCTATTTAAGTTTTACAGAGTTTTTAAGTTAAGCTATGCAAGAATGTGCTGTTTTTGTCAGATAAAAGTGTTTACAGGAACATGCATGTTCAAAACGTGGTCTCGGAGGCTTAAGGCCGAGATACACTGAAGCAGACTCCGTATACGCGCGTATACGCGCATATTTTGTGCGTATGTTTTTGCTGCTATACTTCAGCTCACGTTCTCCTTGTTGTAATATGAGCAGCTGAGCACGGAGTGGACTCAACTGAGCTCGCTGATTGGTCACTTGCTGACACGCCTACTGAATTGATTGACAGCGCTCAGTCAGCTGAATGTGAAACCTAGTTGAAAGTGAAACCTTTAACATGAGCAGCTCGCTGGACTTCTGCGGTGTTCTGATGCGGTGTTTCTACTATATATGTTATAAAAAGTTCTCTCAGAAATAAAAATAATAACAGGGAGCGCTTTTCCTGCAGCACACAGCCCACCAGGGAATATTAAAACATCGCGCACCCAGGTAGGACCTGAATGGCTTCTGCTAAAACCTTTACAAGCTCACCTGTGCTCTCGTGAATGACATTTAGCTGTTGTGGTGGTTGTGTGGGTTGATTAGCAGTGTCTTTGAACTCAGTTACCTGTATGTTTGCAGGATTCGGACTGATGCTTTCTTGCTTCACTGAAAAGTAGTCTTCTTCATAAACTTGTAATTTTGCCTTTGCTGCATTGAGTTTTTTCAGAATTTCCAGTCTTTCAATTTCCTTTTTTAAGTCCTCGGCTGACTTTCTCCTTGCAGCACTTTCCGCTTGTTGTCTCTTGATCACAGCCGCCTTCTCCTTTTCTCTTTTTAACTTGCGTTCAGTTTCCTCTCTTTCTTCTAGATGGCGTTGTGACATTGCAGTAGCTTCTTGTTCTGCAATTATGCGTTTGTTTTCTTCTTCTATGGTTTGCATTTTTCCTCTAAATTTCTCTTGTTCAGCCATTATCTTAAGCACGGCCTTTGTGGCTTCATACTCTGCCATAGCTTCTTGTCTTTTGGTGGAGGAGCCATTAGAAATAACTGTACTGGCCTTAAACGGATTATAAACTGAGACAGTATCTGAGCTAGAAGATGTAAATACAGAACTAGCATCAGGCCAAACAATCTCCTCCTTATTTATTCCCTCAACATAACATTGGATGTTTTGGAAAACTACCTTAGTCACTGATATGCCTTTGTCTAACTTGGAACGCACATCATGGGGTGGTCCATCTATTGCTCTGTATTGATCATAAATATCGTTAAGAGCGTCTAGTTCTCTTTGCACAATGTCCATATGACCTTCAAGAATGTCAACTGGATCTCCTTTTATAACAGATTTTTTAGCAACCTTGATTAAAGGTTCAGTATGCAGTTTCTGTAGAACTGCAGCACTTAGAAATATTTTCAACAGGCAAAGCATTCTGATCCCTCCCCCTCAGAGCCATATATGGCTCTGCCCCCTTGTGGTCTGTTAAATTTCAAATTCAAGCTCTGTTTTTATTGGCTGATTCAAATTCAAGCTCTGTTTTTATTGGCTGGTTACAAACTCTGTTTTTATTGGCTGGAAAATGGTGGGTCACCTTTTCTTTTTAGAAATGCTTATTTACCACCTGGAGAAGCAAGGGGACAATATATATATATATTTTTTTTCAGAGATTACCTGGCTAACATCAGTCTGTCAGGAGGTAGTGACAGAGTGAAGAAATATGTTCATAAAAAAAGCTACATACTGAAGCTTTAAAGGTTCAGTATGTAGCTTTTTTTATAAACATATTTCTTCTCTCTGTCACTATTTTTTGACAGAGTGATGTTAAACAGGTAATCTTTGAGAAATACTATATTCCTCTGGCGTCTCCCGGTGGTTAAAATAGCATTTATAAAAACCAGAGCGGCCCGTGTTTAACCAGCCAATCAAAACAGAGTTATTTTCATGAACGAGCTCCCCCCGCCCTCCCCCCGCCTCTCCCAGCGGCAGCGCGCAGCCGCGCACGTTCCCGTCTCAGTAGCTGTTTCAAAATGGCGGAGGTGGGTAGCGAGAGCTTTGGGTGCTCAAAGGATTGCAAAGCGATGCAGAGT
>JBBPBX010103131.1:0-11933 GCA_038048925.1 Garcialebias charrua | reverse complement strand
TTTGTTGCAATAATACAGATACAACACAACACATATCTTTATATGACCTAACTGTTATAAATGTAAAGACTGCAGAAGACGGCAAATTAACATACAACCATTTAAAATGTTACCTATTAGAGGCCACGTGTGACATGTACTGTATCAAAAGCATATCAGTGTATTGATCCACTTAAAATGTTCCAAGTTAAAAAGCAGTAACATCTTTTCCTTCTTTCACCTCATACCTGAACTCAACTGCTTCAGCTGTGTACAGTGAATACTCAAGCTTTTGCATGCTCCCTGGTGGTCTAGTGGCTAGGATTCGGCGCTCTCACCGCCGCGGCCCGGGTTTGATTCCCGGTCAGGGAAGCAAATGTGTCATTGCCCCATTTTGTAGATAAGCCAAAAAAGTGACAGTCTCCGTTAAACAATATTTCTACACTTTTATGTATGACTAGAAAACTCATATTTTGACTTTTAACACATAAAACGTATGTGACAATCCATGGTGTATTACAAGCTGAAATATCCTCTTCTTTACCGCTCTTTTAAAGGCTATCGTTGCCATTTGTTAAATTTACAAGGCTTAAAGTTTTACTTTGGTTGGAAAGCCGACCTCGATTTTGCGGGTAAAACCACAAGACCTAGACAACAGAGGTGTGCAGCATGTCCCTGGTGGTCTAGTGGCTAGGATTCAGTGCTTTCACCGCTGTGGCCTGGGTTTGATTCCCGGTCAGGGAATAAGTCAATTATTTAGGAGTGTATATTGAAAAATAAAGACAGCAATCCATTTGTTGCAATAATACAGATACAACACAACACAAATCTTTATATGAACTTACTGTTATAAATGTAAAGACAGCAGAAGACGGCAAATTAACATACAGCCATTTTAAATGTTACCTATTACAGGCCACGTGTGACATGTACTGTATCAAAAGCATATCAGTGTATTGAATCACTTAAAAAGTTCCAAGTTAAAAAGCAGTAACATCTTTTCCTTCTTTCACCTCATACCTGAACTCAACTGCTTCAGCTGTGTACAGTGAATACTCAAGCTTTTGCATTCTCCCTGGTGGTCTAGTGGCTAGGATTCGGCGCTCTCACCGCCGCGGCCCGGGTTCGATTCCCGGTCAGGGAAGCAAATGTGTCATTGCCCCATTTCGTAGCTAAGAAAAAAAATTGCAAGTCTCCATTAATCAATATTTCTACTCTTTTAAGTATGTCTAGAAAACTCATATTTTGGCTTTTAACACATAAAACGTATGTGACAATCCATGGTGTATTACAAGCTGAAATATCCTCTTTTAAAGTTTATGGTTGCCATTTGTTAAATTTACAAGACAAAGTTTTACTTTGGTTGGAAAGCCGACCTTGATTTTGCTGGTAAAACCACAAGACCTAGACAACAGAGGTGTACAACATGTCCCTGGTGGTCTAGTGGCTAGGATTCAGCGCTTTCACCGCTGCGGCCCGGGTTCGATTCCCGGTCAGGGAATGAGACAATTGTTTAAGACTGTATATTGGAAAATAAAGACAGCTATCCATTTGTTGCAATGATGTAAATAGAACACAGCACTAATCTTTATGTGACCTAACTATTATAAATGTAAAGACAGCAGAAGACGGCAAATTAACATACAGCCATTTTAAATGTTACCTATTACAGGCCACGTGTGACATGTACTGTATCAAAAGCATATCAGTGTATTGAATCACTTAAAAAGTTCCAAGTTAAAAAGCAGTAACATCTTTTCCTTCTTTCACCTCATACCTGAACTCAACTGCTTCAGCTGTGTACAGTGAATACTCAAGCCTTTGCATGCTCCCTGGTGGTCTAGTGGCTAGGATTCGGCGCTCTCACCGCCGCGGCCCGGGTTCGATTCCCGGTCAGGGAAGCAAATGTGTCATTGCCCCATTTCGTAGCTAAGAAAAAAAATTGCAAGTCTCCATTAATCAATATTTCTACTCTTTTAAGTATGACTAGAAAACTCATATTTTGGTAGAAAACTCATATTTTGGCTTTTAACACATAAAACGTATGTGACAATCCATGGTGTATTACAAGCTGAAATATCCTCTTCTTTACCGCTCTTTTAAAGTTTATGGTTGCCATTTGTTAAATTTACAAGACAAAGTTTTACTTTGGTTGGAAAGCCGACCTCGATTTTGCTGGTAAAACCACAAGACCTAGACAACAGAGGTGTACAACATGTCCCTGGTGGTCTAGTGGCTAGGATTCAGCGCTTTCACCGCTGCGGCCCGGGTTCGATTCCCGGTCAGGGAATAAGTCAATTATTTAGGAGCGTATATTGAAAAATAAAGACAGCAATCCATTTGTTGCAATAATACAGATACAACACAACACATATCTTTATATGACCTAACTGTTATAAATGTAAAGACTGCAGAAGACGGCAAATTAACATACAACCATTTAAAATGTTACCTATTAGAGGCCACGTGTGACATGTACTGTATCAAAAGCATATCAGTGTATTGATCCACTTAAAATGTTCCAAGTTAAAAAGCAGTAACATCTTTTCCTTCTTTCACCTCATACCTGAACTCAACTGCTTCAGCTGTGTACAGTGAATACTCAAGCTTTTGCATGCTCCCTGGTGGTCTAGTGGCTAGGATTCGGCGCTCTCACCGCCGCGGCCCGGGTTCGATTCCCGGTCAGGGAAGCAAATGTGTCATTGCCCCATTTTGTAGCTAAGAAAAAAATTGCAAGTCTCCATTAATCAATATTTCTACTCTTTTAAGTATGACTAGAAAACTCATATTTTGGTAGAAAACTCATATTTTGGCTTTTAACACATAAAACGTATGTGACAATCCATGGTGTATTACAAGCTGAAATATCCTCTTCTTTACCGCTCTTTTAAAGGCTATTGTTGCCATTTGTTAAATTTACAAGGCTTAACGTTTTACTTTGGTTGGAAAGCCGACCTCGATTTTGCGGGTAAAACCACAAGACCTAGACACCAGAGGTGTACAGCATGTCCCTGGTGGTCTAGTGGCTAGGATTCAGTGCTTTCACCGCTGCGGCCTGGGTTCGATTCCCGGTCAGGGAATAAGTCAATTATTTAGGAGCGTATATTGAAAAATAAAGACAGCAATCCATTTGTTGCAATAATACAGATACAACACAACACAAATCTTTATATGAACTTACTGTTATAAATGTAAAGACAGCAGAAGACGGCAAATTAACATAAAGCCATTTTAAATGTTACCTATTACAGGCCACGTGTGACATGTACTGTATCAAAAGCATATCAGTGTATTGAATCACTTAAAAAGTTCCAAGTTAAAAAGCAGTAACATCTTTTCCTTCTTTCACCTCATACCTGAACTCAACTGCTTCAGCTGTGTACAGTGAATACTCAAGCTTTTGCATGCTCCCTGGTGGTCTAGTGGCTAGGATTCGGCGCTCTCACCGCCGCGGCCCGGGTTCGATTCCCGGTCAGGGAAGCAAATGTGTCATTGCCCCATTTCGTAGCTAAGAAAAAAATTGCAAGTCTCCATTAATCAATATTTCTACTCTTTTAAGTATGACTAGAAAACTCATATTTTGGTAGAAAACTCATATTTTGGCTTTTAACACATAAAACGTATGTGACAATCCATGGTGTATTACAAGCTGAAATATCCTCTTCTTTACCGCTCTTTTAAAGTTTATGGTTGCCATTTGTTAAATTTACAAGACAAAGTTTTACTTTGGTTGGAAAGCCGACCTCGATTTTGCTGGTAAAACCACAAGACCTAGACAACAGAGGTGTACAACATGTCCCTGGTGGTCTAGTGGCTAGGATTCAGCGCTTTCACCGCTGCGGCCCGGGTTCGATTCCCGGTCAGGGAATAAGTCAATTATTTAGGAGCGTATATTGAAAAATAAAGACAGCAATCCATTTGTTGCAATAATACAGATACAACACAACACATATCTTTATATGACCTAACTGTTATAAATGTAAAGACTGCAGAAGACGGCAAATTAACATACAACCATTTAAAATGTTACCTATTAGAGGCCACGTGTGACATGTACTGTATCAAAAGCATATCAGTGTATTGATCCACTTAAAATGTTCCAAGTTAAAAAGCAGTAACATCTTTTCCTTCTTTCACCTCATACCTGAACTCAACTGCTTCAGCTGTGTACAGTGAATACTCAAGCTTTTGCATGCTCCCTGGTGGTCTAGTGGCTAGGATTCGGCGCTCTCACCGCCGCGGCCCGGGTTCGATTCCCGGTCAGGGAAGCAAATGTGTCATTGCCCCATTTTGTAGATAAGCCAAAAAAGTGACAGTCTCCGTTAAACAATATTTCTACACTTTTATGTATGACTAGAAAAGTCATATTTTGACTTTTAACACATAAAACGTATGTGACAATCCATGGTGTATTACAAGCTGAAATATCCTCTTCTTTACCGCTCTTTTAAAGGCTATCGTTGCCATTTGTTAAATTTACAAGGCTTAAAGTTTTACTTTGGTTGGAAAGCCGACCTCGATTTTGCGGGTAAAACCACAAGACCTAGACACCAGAGGTGTACAGCATGTCCCTGGTGGTCTAGTGGCTAGGATTCAGTGCTTTCACCGCTGCGGCCTGGGTTCGATTCCCGGTCAGGGAATAAGTCAATTATTTAGGAGCGTATATTGAAAAATAAAGACAGCAATCCATTTGTTGCAATAATACAGATACAACACAACACAAATCTTTATATGAACTTACTGTTATAAATGTAAAGACAGCAGAAGACGGCAAATTAACATACAGCCATTTTAAATGTTACCTATTACAGGCCACGTGTGACATGTACTGTATCAAAAGCATATCAGTGTATTGATCCACTTAAAATGTTCCAAGTTAAAAAGCAGTAACATCTTTTCCTTCTTTCACCTCATACCTGAACTCAACTGCTTCAGCTGTGTACAGTGAATACTCAAGCTTTTGCATGCTCCCTGGTGGTCTAGTGGCTAGGATTCGGCGCTCTCACCGCCGCGGCCCGGGTTCGATTCCCGGTCAGGGAAGCAAATGTGTCATTGCCCCATTTTGTAGATAAGCCAAAAAAGTGACAGTCTCCGTTAAACAATATTTCTACACTTTTATGTATGACTAGAAAACTCATATTTTGACTTTTAACACATAAAACGTATGTGACAATCCATGGTGTATTACAAGCTGAAATATCCTCTTCTTTACCGCTCTTTTAAAGGCTATCGTTGCCATTTGTTAAATTTACAAGGCTTAAAGTTTTACTTTGGTTGGAAAGCCGACCTCGATTTTGCGGGTAAAACCACAAGACCTAGACACCAGAGGTGTACAACATGTCCCTGGTGGTCTAGTGGCTAGGATTCAGTGCTTTCACCGCTGTGGCCCGGGTTTGATTCCCGGTCAGGGAATAAGTCAATTATTTAGGAGCGTATATTGAAAAATAAAGACAGCAATCCATTTGTTGCAATAATACAGATACAACACAACACAAATCTTTATATGAACTTACTGTTATAAATGTAAAGACAGCAGAAGACGGCAAATTAACATACAGCCATTTTAAATGTTACCTATTACAGGCCACGTGTGACATGTACTGTATCAAAAGCATATCAGTGTATTGAATCACTTAAAAAGTTCCAAGTTAAAAAGCAGTAACATCTTTTCCTTCTTTCACCTCATACCTGAACTCAACTGCTTCAGCTGTGTACAGTGAATACTCAAGCTTTTGCATTCACCCTGGTGGTCTAGTGGCTAGGATTCGGCGCTCTCACCGCCGCGGCCCGGGTTCGATTCCCGGTCAGGGAAGCAAATGTGTCATTGCCCCATTTCGTAGCTAAGAAAAAAAATTGCAAGTCTCCATTAATCAATATTTCTACTCTTTTAAGTATGTCTAGAAAACTCATATTTTGGCTTTTAACACATAAAACGTATGTGACAATCCATGGTGTATTACAAGCTGAAATATCCTCTTTTAAAGTTTATGGTTGCCATTTGTTAAATTTACAAGACAAAGTTTTACTTTGGTTGGAAAGCCGACCTTGATTTTGCTGGTAAAACCACAAGACCTAGACAACAGAGGTGTACAACATGTCCCTGGTGGTCTAGTGGCTAGGATTCAGCGCTTTCACCGCTGCGGCCCGGGTTCGATTCCCGGTCAGGGAATGAGACAATTGTTTAAGACTGTATATTGGAAAATAAAGACAGCTATCCATTTGTTGCAATGATGTAAATAGAACACAGCACTAATCTTTATGTGACCTAACTATTATAAATGTAAAGACAGCAGAAGACGGCAAATTAACATACAGCCATTTTAAATGTTACCTATTACAGGCCACGTGTGACATGTACTGTATCAAAAGCATATCAGTGTATTGAATCACTTAAAAAGTTCCAAGTTAAAAAGCAGTAACATCTTTTCCTTCTTTCACCTCATACCTGAACTCAACTGCTTCAGCTGTGTACAGTGAATACTCAAGCTTTTGCATGCTCCCTGGTGGTCTAGTGGCTAGGATTCGGCGCTCTCACCGCCGCGGCCCGGGTTCGATTCCCGGTCAGGGAAGCAAATGTGTCATTGCCCCATTTCGTAGCTAAGAAAAAAATTGCAAGTCTCCATTAATCAATATTTCTACTCTTTTAAGTATGACTAGAAAACTCATATTTTGGTAGAAAACTCATATTTTGGCTTTTAACACATAAAACGTATGTGACAATCCATGGTGTATTACAAGCTGAAATATCCTCTTCTTTACCGCTCTTTTAAAGTTTATGGTTGCCATTTGTTAAATTTACAAGACAAAGTTTTACTTTGGTTGGAAAGCCGACCTCGATTTTGCTGGTAAAACCACAAGACCTAGACAACAGAGGTGTACAACATGTCCCTGGTGGTCTAGTGGCTAGGATTCAGCGCTTTCACCGCTGCGGCCCGGGTTCGATTCCCGGTCAGGGAATAAGTCAATTATTTAGGAGCGTATATTGAAAAATAAAGACAGCAATCCATTTGTTGCAATAATACAGATACAACACAACACATATCTTTATATGACCTAACTGTTATAAATGTAAAGACTGCAGAAGACGGCAAATTAACATACAACCATTTAAAATGTTACCTATTAGAGGCCACGTGTGACATGTACTGTATCAAAAGCATATCAGTGTATTGATCCACTTAAAATGTTCCAAGTTAAAAAGCAGTAACATCTTTTCCTTCTTTCACCTCATACCTGAACTCAACTGCTTCAGCTGTGTACAGTGAATACTCAAGCTTTTGCATGCTCCCTGGTGGTCTAGTGGCTAGGATTCGGCGCTCTCACCGCCGCGGCCCGGGTTCGATTCCCGGTCAGGGAAGCAAATGTGTCATTGCCCCATTTTGTAGATAAGCCAAAAAAGTGACAGTCTCCGTTAAACAATATTTCTACACTTTTATGTATGACTAGAAAACTCATATTTTGACTTTTAACACATAAAACGTATGTGACAATCCATGGTGTATTACAAGCTGAAATATCCTCTTCTTTACCGCTCTTTTAAAGGCTATCGTTGCCATTTGTTAAATTTACAAGGCTTAAAGTTTTACTTTGGTTGGAAAGCCGACCTCGATTTTGCGGGTAAAACCACAAGACCTAGACACCAGAGGTGTACAGCATGTCCCTGGTGGTCTAGTGGCTAGGATTCAGTGCTTTCACCGCTGCGGCCTGGGTTTGATTCCCGGTCAGGGAATAAGTCAATTATTTAGGAGCGTATATTGAAAAATAAAGACAGCAATCCATTTGTTGCAATAATACAGATACAACACAACACAAATCTTTATATGAACTTACTGTTATAAATGTAAAGACAGCAGAAGACGGCAAATTAACATACAGCCATTTTAAATGTTACCTATTACAGGCCACGTGTGACATGTACTGTATCAAAAGCATATCAGTGTATTGAATCACTTAAAAAGTTCCAAGTTAAAAAGCAGTAACATCTTTTCCTTCTTTCACCTCATACCTGAACTCAACTGCTTCAGCTGTGTACAGTGAATACTCAAGCTTTTGCATGCTCCCTGGTGGTCTAGTGGCTAGGATTCGGCGCTCTCACCGCCGCGGCCCGGGTTCGATTCCCGAGTCCAACTCTCACTGGAAACGAGCCTGACTTACTGCCGGCAATGCGGACCAAGCTCTGACACCGGTCGTACAGGGACCTAACAGCCCATATCAATGGGCCTGGTACCCCATACTCCCGGAGTACCCCCCACAGAACCCCCCGAGGGACGCGGTCGAATGCCTTTTCCAAGTCCACAAAGCACATGTAAACTGGTTGGGCAAACTCCCACGCACCCTCCAGGACCCTGTTGAGGGTGTAGAGCTGGTCCAGTGTTCCACGACCAGCACGAAAACCACACTGCTCCTCCTGAATCCGAGGTTCGACTATCCGACGGACCCTCCTCTCCAGAACCCCTGAATAGACCTTACCAGGGAGGCTTAAGAGTGTGATCCCCCTATAGTTGGAACACACCCTACGGTCCCCCTTTTTGAATAGGGGAACCACCACCCCAGTCTGCCAATCCAAGGAAACTGCCCCCGATGTCCACGCGATATTGCAGTCACATAAGCCAACACAACACCACAACATCCAGAGCCCTAAGGAACTTTGGGTGAATCTCATCCACCCCTGGGGCCCTGCCACCACGGAGCTTTTTAACCACCTCTGTGACCTAAGCACCAGAGATTGGAGAGCCTGACCCAAAGTCCCCAGGCTCTGCTTCCTCAGTGGAAGACGTGCCGGTGGGATTGAGGAGGTCTTCGAAGTATTCCGCCCACCGACAAACAAAGTCCATACTCACTAATCCAGGTATACAATCCAATAATTTTCAGTCGGGTCATCTGGACAGTTTCTTTTTTCAGTCATCAGTTTTCATAAGAAACTGTCCAGATGACCTGACTGAACATTGCTAGATTGTATACCTGGATTAGTGAGCATGGACTTTGTTGGCTTGAGTTGAAACTTAGTTTTAACAAACAAACAAACAAGAGTGCAGCAGAAAGGCATGAGAGAAATGTACTCTCAAAGAATTTACACAACGTGTTGTTTATGTCACCATGTGGCAATCGGTGGTTCAACTAAGATTCATGGTCCAACTCAGCCTTAAGTAGGGAGTGAGGTGATCAGTTGTCATCAGGGAGAACAGCACAGGGAACAAGACAGCCCACTGTCACACATGCTGCACGAGATGTTTAGTGGACATACAGAGCAACTGCCACTTTTGAAGTCTCATGATATTTAAACATATTTCTTAGTAAGAGAACTGTAAGAGAACTGTATTTACAAAATGGTATTTGGTAAAAGAGAATTAGAATTGTCATAGTCACATGTTTCATACTTGACTTAAAATAATTCTATTTACTTTTCATTTTATATTTTTATATGAATTTCCAATGTTGTCTGTACCTCATATGTGTTCTTTCTTTAACATGTCTACATTGTAAATTAGTCCTCAGGCTGAATGAATGAATCCTCTTTTGTTTTCTAAACTGTGTATTTCAGCCCAGATTAAAATACTTTGTAGTATGATCCTGCTTGCAACAGTGAGAAGTTTTTTTGTTTTTTTTTTGTCTGTGATATGAAATGAGCCGTGTCATGTTTTTTTTCCACCGAAACAGTGCTCAGTCAAATTGTCAGGGCCTGGTCCTGTCAATAATCCCTGCAGAGTGACAAACAGACCACCTCCTGAGGAGAAACAGCAATGGATGTTCCTAGCCGGCCACAGTCATCAGTTCTGCTCTGCCGCCTGACAACATCAGCTGGAATAAAGTGCCAACACTACTTGGAAACAAAGTAAGGAAAAACATTTCATGCTCCACTGCATGTCGGCGGCTGTCTGCCACTGCACCTGTCGATCACGAGCACAGGAAGTGGAAAATCTTTGGCTGGCCTGCTGACTCTTACAGTGTTGTTGTTTTTTCTATGTTTAGAGAGATGTTTGAGCAAGTGACAGGGATGCTCCAGTCTTCGGGCGTTGCTGAGGTGGCAGAAAAATGGAGGCCAGCTGAGGAAAACATAGTGCTGCTGCTGCTACTGCCTAAATGTGCTGATGGTGCAGCTGATGGCTTTGAAATTAATGTTGATAAAGTGGGCTGAGTGTTTGTTTCCTCGCCTGCTTCCACCAATTCTTGTTTGTCAAATTGCATCAGGGCAGACTCATCAGGCTGGAAGAGTGCAGCGACCTACATGTTAAAAATACACGTAGAGAGGCCCTGAAACACCTGCTGACTAGGGTCACAGAGAGTCCAGGTCCTTATCCTCCAACAAAAACTTTGGGTAATTTAAGAGACTGAGGCACTGAAGCCTTGAATACAACTCCCACATAACTTTATAAACTCTTACCAGGAATATTTTGGACTCTTAGCAGAAATTGAGTGTAAACAAGTTTTTTTCCTGGGATCAAAATAAGTCAGAGGTGCTGGACCTTAGGCATCGGTTCTGAAAGTCAAGGAAGAAGATGCCCCCAGCCAAGAAGATTTACTGAATATAATCTGAAAAAGTAAAGAAATTGGGTGGTTTACCAGTGACTGCAAAGAGGGAAAAAAAAGTTCAACACAAGCTTAACAAAGCCAAAAGGTACAGAATCAACTTTTCCTTTTTTTACTGAAGAAAAAACTGACCTGTCAGGATTAGCTTCTCAGCTGCTCCTCAGCCTCTGTCATGTAGAACTGTCATGAGGACCTGCTGCTCTGTCATAAATAATAAATAAATAAATGTCACATTTTTGTCATCTGTGTATGTTTCCCATACAAGATGAAATTCGTCTATGCATTTAACCCAACCACCACCAGGTGGTGCAGTGGGCAGCCATAGAAAGTGCCCGGGGAGCTGGGGAAATAGGTGTGCACTCATAGACACCCCAAGGTGTGTAGTGGCCGGGGTTCGAACCTGGGTCCTTCGGGCCCCAAGTCGGGAGCCCTCTCTCTACACCATCTTGGCCCCATGATTATCTTCTCAGCTGCTGCTCAGCCTCTGTCATGTGTACCTGCTGCTTTCCTTCTGCAGGTGTTCCTGATCACTTAATCAGTGTCTTCCTATTTAGTCTCTGTAACTTTCAGCAGGAGGGAGTTGGGTTCCTGACTTCACATGAAGAGGAGTTGGTTTCCTGAGGCTGCAGAGGAGAAATCCTTGCACACGACATTAATTGAGCATTGACCTTCCATGGTGTCAGGATCTGCGTGGTTCTGCTTCAGTCTGCACCAAGGGCCTCCTACGGGGGCCTGGTAAGTAATTGTGGTTCCTCCAGTTATTTATCCTGTGTGATGTTTGTGCAGTTCACTAATTGTCATTTTTGTCTTTCCGAGCTATCTGGTCTCCTGCTTTTGGGTCCCTCCGTCGGCGCCAACCGGTCCAGATTCCTGCTTGAACCGGTCCTGGCGTCCATCGGGTCCACCTTCCATGCGGATCCTGATATGACCACGAAAAGAAATAACATTTTTATTCTTTCACATCTATGCTGTAAATTTTGCTTTAGTTCAAAAACATTCTGTTTAAAGTGAATAAAATCAAAGGAAAAGCAAGTAAAACGTTGAACTTGTGAAGGGTGTAAAGGGATTTTTTAAAATGTAAAACAAAAAAGAAAATGAGGAAATAAGAATCAAGAAAAACATTTGTTTTTTTGTCATGCAAAGGTGAATTTCAACAATTTTAAAATGATTTACAGTTTGAGTCAACCTGGTCTGTTAGAAAAAATTCCAATAAATCAGTTTTCTTTGAAGTCTGTTCAATTCAATAAGGCTGCCACAGCTAATCGATCTCAGAAAACGCAAATCTTTGTATTAAATACAAAAATATTCTGCTCCATCCATTCATCTTCTTCAGCTTATCCGGGGTCGGGTCGCGGGGTAGCAGCCTAAGTAGGGAGGCCCAGACTTCCCTCTCCCCAGCCACTTGGAGCAGCTCCTCCGGGGGAATC
>JBBPBX010103130.1:0-11933 GCA_038048925.1 Garcialebias charrua | reverse complement strand
CAGCAGCATGAAACAGATCAGCAGCAACATGAAACAGATCAGCAGCAACATGAAACAGATCAGCAGCCACATGAAACTGATCAACAGCAACATGAAACTGATCAACAGCAACATGAAACTGATCAACAGCAACATGAAACAGATCAGCAGCAACATGAAACAGATCAGCAGCAACATGAAACTGATCAACAGCAACATGAAACTGATCAGCAGCAACATGAAACTGATCAACAGCAACATGAAACTGATCAGCAGCAACATGAAACTGATCAGCAGCAACATGAAACTGATCAACAGCAACATGAAACTGATCAGCAGCAACATGAAACTGATCAACAGCAACATGAAACTGATCAGCAGCAACATGAAACTGATCAGCAGCAACATGAAGCTGATTAACAGCAACATGAAACAGATCAGCAGCAACATGAAACTGATCCACAGCAACATGAAACTGATCAGCAGCAGCATGAAACAGATCAGCAGCAACATGAAACTGATCAGCAGCAACATGAAACAGATCAGCAGCAACATGAAACAGATCAGCAGCAACATGAAACAGATCAGCAGCAACATGAAACAGATCAGCAGCAACATGAAACAGATCAGCAGCAACATGAAACAGATCAGCAGCAACATGAAACAGATCAGCAGCAACATGAAACAGATCAGCAGCAACATGAAACAGATCAGCAGCAACATGAAACAGATCAGCAGCAACATGAAACAGATCAGCAGCAACATGAAACAGATCAGCAGCAACATGAAACAGATCAGCAGCAACATGAAACAGATCAGCAGCAACATGAAACAGATCAGCAGCAACATGAAACAGATCAACAGCAACATGAAACAGATCAGCAGCAACATGAAACAGATCAGCAGCAACATGAAACAGATCAGCAGCAACATGAAACAGATCAGCAGCAACATGAAACAGATCAGCAGCAACATGAAACAGATCAGCAGCAACATGAAACAGATCAACAGCAACATGAAACAGATCAACAGCAACATGAAACAGATCAGCAGCAACATGAAACAGATCAGCAGCAACATGAAACTGATCAACAGCAACATGAAACTGATCAACAGCAACATGAAACAGATCAGCAGCAACATGAAACTGATCAGCAGCATAAAACTGATCAACAGCAACATGAAACAGATCATCAGCAGCATGAAACTGATCAACGGCAACATGAAACAGATCAGCAGCAACATGAAACTGATCAACAGCAGCATGAAACAGATCAGCAGCAACATGAAACAGATCAACAGCAACATGAAACAGATCAGCAGCAACATGAAACAGATCAGCAGCAACATGAAACAGATCAGCAGCAACATGAAACTGATCAACAGCAACATGAAACAGATCAACAGCAACATGAAACAGATCAGCAGCAACATGAAACAGATCAGCAGCAACATGAAACTGATCAACAGCAACATGAAACTGATCAACAGCAACATGAAACTGATCAGCAGCAACATGAAACTGATCAACAGCAACATGAAACTGATCAGCAGCAACATGAAACAGATCAGCAGCAACATGAAACTGATCAACAGCAACATGAAACTGATCAACAGCAACATGAAACTGATCAGCAGCAACATGAAACTGATCAGCAGCAACATGAAACTGATCAACAGCAACATGAAACTGATCAACAGCAACATGAAACAGATCAGCAGCAACATGAAACTGATCAACAGCAACATGAAACAGATCAAGAGCAACATGAAACAGATCAGCAGCAACATGAAACAGATGAGCAGCAACATGAAACTGATCAACAGCAACATGAAACAGATCAGCAGCAACATGAAACTGATCAACAGCAACATGAAACAGATCAGCAGCAACATGAAACTGATCAGCAGCAACATGAAACTGATCAACAGCAACATGAAACAGATCAGCAGCAACATGAAACTGATCAACAGCAACATGAAACTGATCAACAGCAACATGAAACAGATCAGCAGCAACATGAAACTGATCAACAGCAACATGAAACTGATCAGCAGCAACATGAAACTGATCAACAGCAACATGAAACAGATCAGCAGCAACATGAAACTGATCAACAGCAACATGAAACTGATCAACAGCAACATGAAACAGATCAGCAGCAACATGAAACTGATCAGCAGCATGAAACTGATCAACAGCAACATGAAACAGATCAGCAGCAACATGAAACTGATCAACAGCAACATGAAACAGATCAGCAGCAACATGAAACTGATCAACAGCAACATGAAACAGATCAGCAGCAACATGAAACAGATCAGCAGCAACATGAAACAGATCAGCAGCAACATGAAACAGATCAACAGCAACATGAAACAGATCAGCAGCAACATGAAACTGATCAACAGCAACATGAAACAGATCAGCAGCAACATGAAACTGATCAACAGCAACATGAAACAGATCAGCAGCAACATGAAACTGATCAGCAGCAACATGAAACAGATCAGCAGCAACATGAAACAGATCAGCAGCAACATGAAACAGATCAGCAGCAGCATGAAACTGATCAACGGCAACATGAAACAGATCAGCAGCAACATGAAACAGATCAACAGCAGCATGAAACAGATCAGCAGCAACATGAAACAGATCAGCACAACATGAAACAGATCAGCAGCAACATGAAACAGATCAGCAGCAACATGAAACAGATCAGCAGCAACATGAAACAGATCAGCAGCAACATGAAACAGATCAGCAGCAACATGAAACAGATCAGCAGCAACATGAAACAGATCAGCAGCAACATGAAACAGATCAGCAGCAACATGAAACAGATCAGCAGCAACATGAAACAGATCAGCAGCAACATGAAACAGATCAGCAGCAACATGAAACAGATCAGCAGCAACATGAAACAGATCAGCAGCAACATGAAACAGATCAGCAGCAACATGAAACAGATCAGCAGCAACATGAAACAGATCAGCAGCAACATGAAACAGATCAGCAGCAACATGAAACAGATCAGCAGCAACATGAAACAGATCAGCAGCAACATGAAACAGATCAGCAGCAACATGAAACAGATCAGCAGCAACATGAAACAGATCAACAGCAACATGAAACAGATCAGCAGCAACATGAAACAGATCAGCAGCAACATGAAACAGATCAGCAGCAACATGAAACAGATCAGCAGCAACATGAAACAGATCAGCAGCAACATGAAACAGATCAGCAGCAACATGAAACAGATCAGCAGCAACATGAAACAGATCAACAGCAACATGAAACAGATCAGCAGCAACATGAAACAGATCAGCAGCAACATGAAACAGATCAGCAGCAACATGAAACAGATCAGCAGCAACATGAAACAGATCAACAGCAACATGAAACAGATCAGCAGCAACATGAAACTGATCAGCAGCAACATGAAACTGATCAACAGCAACATGAAACAGATCAGCAGCAACATGAAACTGATCAACAGCAACATGAAACAGATCAGCAGCAACATGAAACTGATCAACAGCAGCATGAAACAGATCAGCAGCAACATGAAACTGATCAACAGCAACATGAAACAGATCAGCAGCAACATGAAACAGATCAGCAGCAACATGAAACTGATCAACAGCAACATGAAACTGATCAACAGCAACATGAAACTGATCAACAGCAACATGAAACAGATCAGCAGCAACATGAAACTGATCAACAGCAACATGAAACTGATCAACAGCAACATGAAACAGATCAGCAGCAACATGAAACTGATCAACAGCAACATGAAACTGATCAACAGCAACATGAAACTGATCAGCAGCAACATGAAACTGATCAGCAGCAACATGAAACTGATCAACAGCAACATGAAACTGATCAACAGCAACATGAAACAGATCAGCAGCAACATGAAACTGATCAACAGCAACATGAAACTGATCAACAGCAACATGAAACAGATCAGCAGCAACATGAAACTGATCAACAGCAACATGAAACTGATCAACAGCAGCATGAAACTGATCAGCAGCAACATGAAACTGATCAGCAGCAACATGAAACTGATCAACAGCAACATGAAACTGATCAACAGCAACATGAAACAGATCAGCAGCAACATGAAACTGATCAACAGCAACATGAAACTGATCAAGAGCAACATGAAACAGATCAGCAGCAACATGAAACAGATGAGCAGCAACATGAAACTGATCAACAGCAACATGAAACAGATCAGCAGCAACATGAAACTGATCAACAGCAGCATGAAACAGATCAGCAGCAACATGAAACTGATCAGCAGCAACATGAAACTGATCAACAGCAACATGAAACAGATCAGCAGCAACATGAAACTGATCAACAGCAACATGAAACTGATCAACAGCAACATGAAACAGATCAGCAGCAACATGAAACTGATCAACAGCAACATGAAACAGATCAGCAGCAACATGAAACTGATCAACAGCAACATGAAACAGATCAGCAGCAACATGAAACTGATCAACAGCAACATGAAACTGATCAACAGCAACATGAAACTGATCAGCAGCAACATGAAACTGATCAGCAGCAACATGAAACTGATCAGCAGCAACATGAAACAGATCAGCAGCAACATGAAACTGATCAGCAGCAACATGAAACAGATCAGCAGCAACATGAAACAGATCAGCAGCAACATGAAACAGATCAGCAGCAACATGAAACAGATCAGCAGCAACATGAAACAGATCAGCAGCAACATGAAACAGATCAGCAGCAACATGAAACAGATCAGCAGCAACATGAAACAGATCAGCAGCAACATGAAACAGATCAGCAGCAACATGAAACAGATCAGCAGCAACATGAAACAGATCAGCAGCAACATGAAACAGATCAGCAGCAACATGAAACAGATCAGCAGCAACATGAAACAGATCAGCAGCAACATGAAACAGATCAGCAGCAACATGAAACAGATCAGCAGCAACATGAAACAGATCAGCAGCAACATGAAACAGATCAGCAGCAACATGAAACAGATCAACAGCAACATGAAACAGATCAGCAGCAACATGAAACAGATCAGCAGCAACATGAAACAGATCAACAGCAACATGAAACAGATCAACAGCAACATGAAACAGATCAGCAGCAACATGAAACAGATCAGCAGCAACATGAAACTGATCAACAGCAACATGAAACTGATCAACAGCAACATGAAACAGATCAACAGCAACATGAAACAGATCAGCAGCAACATGAAACAGATCAGCAGCAACATGAAACTGATCAACAGCAACATGAAACTGATCAACAGCAACATGAAACAGATCAACAGCAACATGAAACTGATCAACAGCAACATGAAACAGATCAGCAGCAACATGAAACAGATCAACAGCAACATGAAACAGATCAGCAGCAACATGAAACTGATCAACAGCAACATGAAACTGATCAACAGCAACATGAAACAGATCAGCAGCAACATGAAACAGATCAACAGCAACATGAAACAGATCAGCAGCAACATGAAACAGATCAGCAGCAACATGAAACAGATCAGCAGCAACATGAAACAGATCAACAGCAACATGAAACAGATCAGCAGCAACATGAAACAGATCAGCAGCAACATGAAACAGATCAGCAGCAACATGAAACAGATCAGCAGCAACATGAAACAGATCAGCAGCAACATGAAACAGATCAGCAGCAACATGAAACAGATCAGCAGCAACATGAAACAGATCAGCAGCAACATGAAACAGATCAGCAGCAACATGAAACAGATCAGCAGCAACATGAAACAGATCAGCAGCAACATGAAACAGATCAGCAGCAACATGAAACAGATCAGCAGCAACATGAAACAGATCAGCAGCAACATGAAACAGATCAGCAGCAACATGAAACAGATCAGCAGCAACATGAAACAGATCAGCAGCAACATGAAACAGATCAGCAGCAACATGAAACAGATCAGCAGCAACATGAAACAGATCAGCAGCAACATGAAACAGATCAGCAGCAACATGAAACAGATCAACAGCAACATGAAACAGATCAGCAGCAACATGAAACAGATCAGCAGCAACATGAAACAGATCAGCAGCAACATGAAACAGATCAGCAGCAACATGAAACAGATCAGCAGCAACATGAAACTGATCAGCAGCAACATGAAACTGATCAACAGCAACATGAAACAGATCAGCAGCAACATGAAACTGATCAACAGCAACATGAAACAGATCAGCAGCAACATGAAACTGATCAGCAGCAACATGAAACAGATCAGCAGCAACATGAAACAGATCAACAGCAACATGAAACAGATCAGCAGCAACATGAAACAGATCAGCAGCAACATGAAACAGATCAGCAGCAACATGAAACTGATCAACAGCAACATGAAACAGATCAACAGCAACATGAAACAGATCAGCAGCAACATGAAACAGATCAACAGCAACATGAAACTGATCAACAGCAACATGAAACTGATCAACAGCAACATGAAACTGATCAACAGCAACATGAAACTGATCAACAGCAACATGAAACAGATCAGCAGCAACATGAAACAGATCAGCAGCAACATGAAACTGATCAACAGCAACATGAAACTGATCAACAGCAACATGAAACTGATCAGCAGCAACATGAAACTGATCAGCAGCAACATGAAACTGATCAACAGCAACATGAAACTGATCAACAGCAACATGAAACAGATCAGCAGCAACATGAAACTGATCAACAGCAACATGAAACAGATCAAGAGCAACATGAAACAGATCAGCAGCAACATGAAACAGATGAGCAGCAACATGAAACTGATCAACAGCAACATGAAACAGATCAGCAGCAACATGAAACTGATCAACAGCAGCATGAAACAGATCAGCAGCAACATGAAACTGATCAGCAGCAACATGAAACTGATCAACAGCAACATGAAACAGATCAGCAGCAACATGAAACTGATCAACAGCAACATGAAACTGATCAACAGCAACATGAAACAGATCAGCAGCAACATGAAACTGATCAACAGCAACATGAAACAGATCAGCAGCAACATGAAACTGATCAGCAGCAACATGAAACAGATCAGCAGCAACATGAAACTGATCAACAGCAACATGAAACTGATCAGCAGCAACATGAAACAGATCAGCAGCAACATGAAACTGATCAGCAGCAACATGAAACTGATCAGCAGCAACATGAAACAGATCAGCAGCAACATGAAACTGATCAGCAGCAACATGAAACAGATCAGCAGCAACATGAAACAGATCAGCAGCAACATGAAACAGATCAGCAGCAACATGAAACAGATCAGCAGCAACATGAAACAGATCAACAGCAACATGAAACAGATCAGCAGCAACATGAAACAGATCAGCAGCAACATGAAACTGATCAGCAGCAACATGAAACAGATCAGCAGCAACATGAAACTGATCAGCAGCAACATGAAACAGATCAGCAGCAACATGAAACAGATCAGCAGCAACATGAAACAGATCAGCAGCAACATGAAACAGATCAGCAGCAACATGAAACAGATCAGCAGCAACATGAAACAGATCAGCAGCAACATGAAACAGATCAGCAGCAACATGAAACAGATCAGCAGCAACATGAAACAGATCAGCAGCAACATGAAACAGATCAGCAGCAACATGAAACAGATCAGCAGCAACATGAAACAGATCAGCAGCAACATGAAACAGATCAGCAGCAACATGAAACAGATCAGCAGCAACATGAAACAGATCAGCAGCAACATGAAACAGATCAGCAGCAACATGAAACAGATCAGCAGCAACATGAAACAGATCAGCAGCAACATGAAACAGATCAGCAGCAACATGAAACAGATCAGCAGCAACATGAAACAGATCAGCAGCAACATGAAACAGATCAGCAGCAACATGAAACAGATCAGCAGCAACATGAAACAGATCAGCAGCAACATGAAACAGATCAGCAGCAACATGAAACAGATCAGCAGCAACATGAAACAGATCAGCAGCAACATGAAACAGATCAGCAGCAACATGAAACAGATCAGCAGCAACATGAAACAGATCAGCAGCAACATGAAACAGATCAGCAGCAACATGAAACAGATCAGCAGCAACATGAAACAGATCAGCAGCAACATGAAACAGATCAGCAGCAACATGAAACAGATCAGCAGCAACATGAAACAGATCAGCAGCAACATGAAACAGATCAGCAGCAACATGAAACAGATCAGCAGCAACATGAAACTGATCAGCAGCAACATGAAACAGATCAGCAGCAACATGAAACAGATCAGCAGCAACATGAAACAGATCAGCAGCAACATGAAACTGATCAGCAGCAACATGAAACTGATCAGCAGCAACATGAAACTGATCAGCAGCAACATGAAACAGATCAGCAGCAACATGAAACTGATCAGCAGCATGAAACTGATCAGCAGCAACATGAAACAGATCATCAGCAGCATGAAACTGATCAGCAGCAACATGAAACAGATCAGCAGCAACATGAAACAGATCAGCAGCAACATGAAACAGATCAGCAGCAACATGAAACAGATCAGCAGCAACATGAAACAGATCAGCAGCAACATGAAACAGATCAGCAGCAACATGAAACAGATCAGCAGCAACATGAAACTGATCAGCAGCAACATGAAACTGATCAGCAGCAACATGAAACAGATCAGCAGCAACATGAAACTGATCAGCAGCAACATGAAACAGATCAGCAGCAACATGAAACAGATCAGCAGCAACATGAAACTGATCAGCAGCAACATGAAACTGATCAGCAGCAACATGAAACTGATCAGCAGCAACATGAAACAGATCAGCAGCAACATGAAACTGATCAGCAGCAACATGAAACTGATCAACAGCAACATGAAACAGATCAGCAGCAACATGAAACTGATCAGCAGCAACATGAAACTGATCAGCAGCAACATGAAACAGATCAGCAGCAACATGAAACTGATCAACAGCAACATGAAACTGATCAGCAGCAACATGAAACTGATCAGCAGCAACATGAAACTGATCAGCAGCAACATGAAACTGATCAACAGCAACATGAAACTGATCAACAGCAACATGAAACAGATCAGCAGCAACATGAAACTGATCAACAGCAACATGAAACAGATCAACAGCAACATGAAACAGATCAGCAGCAACATGAAACAGATGAGCAGCAACATGAAACTGATCAACAGCAACATGAAACAGATCAGCAGCAACATGAAACTGATCAACAGCAGCAACATGAAACAGATCAGCAGCAACATGAAACTGATCAGCAGCAACATGAAACTGATCAACAGCAACATGAAACAGATCAGCAGCAACATGAAACTGATCAACAGCAACATGAAACTGATCAACAGCAACATGAAACAGATCAGCAGCAACATGAAACTGATCAACAGCAACATGAAACTGATCAACAGCAACATGAAACTGATCAACAGCAACATGAAACAGATCAGCAGCAACATGAAACTGATCAACAGCAACATGAAACTGATCAACAGCAACATGAAACAGATCAGCAGCAACATGAAACTGATCAACAGCAACATGAAACTGATCAACAGCAACATGAAACAGATCAGCAGCAACATGAAACTGATCAACAGCAACATGAAACAGATCAGCAGCAACATGAAACTGATCAACAGCAGCATGAAACAGATCAGCAGCAACATGAAACTGATCAGCAGCAACATGAAACTGATCAACAGCAACATGAAACAGATCAGCAGCAACATGAAACTGATCAGCAGCAACATGAAACTGATCAGCAGCAACATGAAACAGATCAGCAGCAACATGAAACTGATCAGCAGCAACATGAAACAGATCAGCAGCAACATGAAACAGATCAGCAGCAACATGAAACAGATCAGCAGCAACATGAAACAGATCAGCAGCAACATGAAACAGATCAGCAGCAACATGAAACAGATCAGCAGCAACATGAAACAGATCAGCAGCAACATGAAACAGATCAGCAGCAACATGAAACAGATCAGCAGCAACATGAAACAGATCAGCAGCAACATGAAACAGATCAGCAGCAACATGAAACAGATCAGCAGCAACATGAAACAGATCAGCAGCAACATGAAACAGATCAGCAGCAACATGAAACAGATCAGCAGCAACATGAAACAGATCAGCAGCAACATGAAACAGATCAGCAGCAACATGAAACAGATCAGCAGCAACATGAAACAGATCAGCAGCAACATGAAACAGATCAGCAGCAACATGAAACAGATCAGCAGCAACATGAAACAGATCAGCAGCAACATGAAACAGATCAGCAGCAACATGAAACAGATCAGCAGCAACATGAAACAGATCAGCAGCAACATGAAACAGATCAGCAGCAACATGAAACAGATCAGCAGCAACATGAAACAGATCAGCAGCAACATGAAACAGATCAGCAGCAACATGAAACAGATCAGCAGCAACATGAAACAGATCAGCAGCAACATGAAACAGATCAGCAGCAACATGAAACAGATCAGCAGCAACATGAAACAGATCAGCAGCAACATGAAACAGATCAGCAGCAACATGAAACAGATCAGCAGCAACATGAAACAGATCAGCAGCAACATGAAACAGATCAGCAGCAACATGAAACAGATCAGCAGCAACATGAAACAGATCAGCAGCAACATGAAACAGATCAGCAGCAACATGAAGCAGATCAGCAGCAACATGAAACAGATCAGCAGCAACATGAAACAGATCAGCAGCAACATGAAACAGATCAGCAGCAACATGAAACAGATCAGCAGCAACATGAAACAGATCAGCAGCAACATGAAACAGATCAGCAGCAACATGAAGCAGATCAGCAGCAACATGAAACAGATCAGCAGCAACATGAAACAGATCAGCAGCAACATGAAACAGATCAGCAGCAACATGAAAGCAGCAACATGAAACAGATCAGCAGCAACATGAAACAGATCAGCAGCAACATGAAACAGATCAACAGCAACATGAAACAGATCAACAGCAACATGAAACAGATCAACAGCAACATGAAACAGATCAGCAGCAATGAAACTCAGCAACATGAAACAGATCAACAGCAACATGAAACAGATCAGCAGCAACATGAAACAGATCAGCAGCAACATGAAACAGATCAACAGCAACATGAAACAGATCAACAGCAACATGAAACAGATCAACAGCAACATGAAACAGATCAACAGCAACATGAAACAGATCAGCAGCAACATGAAACAGATCAACAGCAACATGAAACAGATCAACAGCAACATGAAACAGATCAACAGCAACATGAAACAGATCAACAGCAACATGAAACAGATCAACAGCAACATGAAACAGATCAACAGCAACATGAAACAGATCAACAGCAACATGAAACAGATCAACAGCAACATGAAACAGATCAACAGCAACATGAAACAGATCAACAGCAACATGAAACAGATCAACAGCAACATGAAACAGATCAACAGCAACATGAAACAGATCAACAGCAACATGAAACAGATCAACAGCAACATGAAACAGATCAACAGCAACATGAAACAGATCAACAGCAACATGAAACAGATCAACAGCAACATGAAACAGATCAGCAGCAACATGAAACAGATCAACAGCAACATGAAACAGATCAACAGCAACATGAAACAGATCAACAGCAACATGAAACAGATCAGCAGCAACATGAAACAGATCAGCAGCAACATGAAACAGATCAACAGCAACATGAAACAGATCAGCAGCAACATGAAACAGATCAACAGCAACATGAAACAGATCAACAGCAACATGAAACAGATCAGCAGCAACATGAAACAGATCAGCAGCAACATGAAACAGATCAACAGCAA
>JBBPBX010103129.1:0-11933 GCA_038048925.1 Garcialebias charrua | reverse complement strand
CACCTTATCTAAAGTTAACAGTTTTTCCCTCTTCATTGACAACTCCTTGGTTTCTCCCTCCTCTCACATCAAGAGTCTGGGTGTCATTCTTGATAGCACTCTCTCTTTTCATTCTCAAATCAATAGTATTACCCGATCTGCATATTTCAAATTAATCCTTAAGCTTCAAATGGTTCAAAATTCAACTGCCCGCATCGTTACCAACCCCCCCATTCTACCACACCACCCCAGTTTTACAGCAACTTCACTGGCTTCCAGTCACATTCAGAATTCAATTTAAAATCCTGTTGTACACTTTTAAGGCTATTCATAGCCTCTCCCCTCCTTACCTGTCTAATCTCCTGCACATTACCACCCATTCACGCTCTCTTCGTTCTTCCTCTTCCATCCATCTCAATGTGCCTCTTGTCCACCTCAGCACCATGGGACACAGAGCCTTTTCTCACTCTGCTCCCCAACTCTGGAACGCTCTTCCCCCAGACATCCGTAACATTGACTGCCTTCTGACCTTCAAATCAAAACTCAAAACTCATCTGTTCAAGTTAGCCTTCTCACTTTAATTTTTCTTTTTTATATAGTTATTTTATATTGTTTTATTGTGTTTTTAATGCTGTGAAGTTTCCTTGGATGTTTTGAAAGGTGCTACCAAATAAAATGCATTATTATTATTATTATTATTATTATTATTATTATTATTATTATTATTATTATTATCCATCCATCCATCCATCCATCTTCTTCCGCTTATCCGGGGTCGGGTCGCGGGGGTAGCAGCCTAAGTAGGGAGGCCCAGACTTCCCTCTCCCCAGCCACTTGGAGCAGCTCCTCCGGGGGAATCCCAAGGCGTTCCCAGGCCAGCCGAGAAACATAGTCCCTCCAGCGCGTCCTGGGTCTTCCTCTGGGTCTCCTCCCGGTGGGACGTGCCCGGAACACCTCACCAGGGAGGCGTCCAGGAGGCATCCTAACCAGATGCCCGAGCCACCTCAACTGGCTCCTCTCGATGTGGAGAAGCAGCGGCTCTACTCCGAGTCCCTCCCGGATGACTGAGCTTCTCACCCTATCTCTAAGGGAGAGTCCAGCCACCCTGCGGAGAAAACTCATTTCAGCCGCTTGTATCCGAGATCTTGTTCTTTCGGTCATAACCCAAAGCTCATGACCATAGATGAGGGTGGGAACGTAGATCGATCGGTAAATTGAGAGCTTTGCCTTTTGACTCAGCTCTCTCTTCACCACGACAGACCGGTACAGCGCCCGCTTCACTGCGGACGCTGCACCTATCCGCCTATCGATCTCACGCCCCAGTTTTCCCTCATTCGTGAACAAGATCCCGAGATACTTAAACTCCTCCACTTGGGGCAGGACCTCCTCCCCGACCCGGAGAGGGCATGCTACCCTTTTCCGGCTCAAGACCATGGCCTCGGATTTGGAGGAACTGATCCTCATCCCGGCCGCATCGCATTCAGCTGCAAACCGCTCCAGCGAAAGCTGTAGATCACGAGCTGATGAAGCCAATAGGACCACATCATCTGCAAAAAACAGAGAAGCGATTCTAAGGTCACCAAAACGGATCCTCTCAACACCTTGGCTGCGCCTAGAAATTCTGTCCATAAAAGTTATGAACAGAATCGGTGACAAAGGGCAACCTTGGCGGAGTCCAACTCTCACCGGAAACGAGCCTGACTTACTGCCGGCAATGCGGACCAAGCTCTGACACCGGTCGTACAGGGACCTAACAGCCCTTATCAAAGGGCCTGGTACCCCATACTCCCGGAGTACCCCCCACAGAACCCCCCGAGGGACGCGGTCGAATGCCTTCTCCAAGTCCACAAAACACATGTAAACTGGTTGGGCAAACTCCCACGCACCCTCCAGGACCCTGCTGAGGGTGTAGAGCTGGTCCAGTGTTCCACGACCAGGACGAAAACCACACTGCTCCTCCTGAATCCGAGGTTCGACTATCCGACGGACCCTCCTCTCCAGAACCCCTGAATAGACCTTACCAGGGAGGCTTAAGAGTGTGATCCCCCTATAGTTGGAACACACCCTACGGTCCCCCTTTTTAAATAGGGGAACCACCACCCCAGTCTGCCAATCCAAGGGAACTGCCCCCGATGTCCACGCGATATTGCAGAGTCGCGTAAGCCAACACAACCCTACAACATCCAGAGCCCTAAGGAACTCCGGGCGAATCTCATCCACCCCCGGAGCCTTGCCACCGCGGAGCTTTTTAACCACCTCGGCGACCTCAGCACCAGAGATCAGAGAACCCGACCCAAAGTCCCCAGGCTCTGCTTCCTCAGTGGAAGACGTGCCAGTAGGATTGAGGAGGTCTTCGAAGTATTCCGCCCACCGACTCACAACATCCCGAGTTGAGGTCAGCAGCACGCCACCTCCACCATAAATGGTGTTGGTCTCGTACCTCTTTCCCCCCCTGAGACGCCGGATGGTGGACCAGAATCGCCTCGAAGCCGTACGGAAGTCATTCTCCATGGCCTCTCCGAACTCCTCCCACGCCCGAGTTTTTGCCTCAGCAACCACCCGAGCCGCATGCCGCTTGGACTGCCGGTACCTATCAGCTGCTTCCGGGGTCCCACAAGCCAAAAAGGCCCAATAGGACTCCTTCTTCAGCCTGACAGCATCCCTCACTGCCGGTGTCCACCACCGGGTTCGAGGGTTGCCACCTCGACAGGCACCAACAACCTTGCGGCCACAGCTCCGATAAGCTGCCTCGACAATAGAGGCGCGGAACACGGCCCACTCGGACTCCATGTCCCCCGCCTCCCTCGGAACGTGTTCAAAGCTCTCCCGGAGGTGGGAGTTAAAGCTCCGTCTTACGGGAGACTCTGCCAGACGTTCCCAGCAGACCCTCACGATACGTTTGGGTCTGCCAGGTCTGACCGGCATCCTCCCCCACCATCGGAGCCAACTCACCACCAGGTAGTGGTCAGTAGACAGCTCCGCCCCTCTCCTCACCCGAGTGTCCAAGACATGCGGCCGCAGATCAGATGAGACGACAACAAAGTCGATCATCGAACTGCGACCTAGGGTGTCCTGGTGCCAAGAGCACATATGGACACCCTTATGCTTAAACATGGTGTTCGTTATGGACAATCCATGACGAGCACAGAAGTCCAATAACAGAACACCACTCTGGTTCAGATCAGGGGGGCCGTTCCTCCCAACCACACCCCTCCAGGTCTCACTGTCATTGCCCACGTGAGCGTTGAAGTCCCCCAGTAGAACAAGGGAGTCCCCAGGAGGCGCACTCTCCAATACCCCCTCCAAGGACTCCAAAAAGGGTGGGTAGTCTGAGCTGCCGTTTGGTGCATAGGCACAAACAACAGTCAGAGCCCGTCCCCCCACACGTAGGCGAAGGGAGGCTACCCTCTCGTTCACCGGGGTGAACCCCAACGTACAGGCACCAAGATGGGGGGCAACCAGTATGCCCACTCCTGCTCGGCGCCTCTCACCAGGGGCAACTCCAGAGTGGAAGAGTGTCCAACCCCTCTCAAGGAAACTGGTTCCAGAGCCAGAGCCATGCGTTGAGGTGAGTCCGACTATTTCTAGTCGGAACCTCTCAACCTCACACACTAGCTCAGGCTCCTTCCCCACCAGAGAGGTGACATTCCATGTCCCAATGGCCAGCTTCTGTAGCCGAGGATCAGACCGCCAGGGTCCCCGCCCTCGGCCGCCACCCATCTCACATTGCACCCGACCCCTTTGGCCCCTCCCACAGGTGGTGAGCCCATGGGAAGGGGGACCCACGTCTCCTCTTCGGGCTGTGCCCGGCCGAGCTCCATGGGTAAAAGCCCGGCCACCAGGCGCTCGCCAGCGTGCCCCACCTCCGGGCCTGGCTCCAGAGTGGGGCCCCGGTGACCCGCGTCCGGGCGAGGGAAAACTTAGTCCATTAATTGTACTCATCATAGGGGTTTTTGGGCTGCGCTTTGTCAGATCCCTCACCTAGGACCTGTCTGCCTTGGGTGACCCTTCTAGGGGCATGAAGCCCCTGACAGCATAGCTCCTAGGATCATTGAGACACTCAAACCCCTCCACCACGGTAAGGTGGCAGCCCAGGGAGGGCTATTATTATTATGATTGTCTGATTATTATTATTATTATTATTATTATTATTTTCTGGTGTTTCTACTTACAGATTTGAACGAACTTCTCCTAGGGATTTTAAAGGATTGCCTTCAAACTTGGTTAATATGCCCTTAATACACTGGACAGTAAAAATGATCAAAAGCTTGCATTTTCATTTATACTAAAGGGGCGTGGCCAGGACTCAAATTTGTGTTTCACTCCATAAATTTCAAACAGCTATAACTTTCACAATGAAAGACTGAAATGCACCAAACTTGGCATGACTCATCCCTGTTGGATGCCCGGCGATCCTTTGTTGTCATGTTGTGACTTCATTGAGGTCCTGCCCCCTCAGAACAGGAAGTCACTTTTTTTACTTGGAAGCACCCTTGAACTAATCCGGATAAGGTAAGCGTGAATATTTGATTTGGATCCAATATGTACAGTATTATCTTAACATAATCAATTGATGGTAAATAAAGTTTAAGAACCACATTAATCAGTTATCAAACTGGGAGACTACAAAACTGAAGTCAATGTATTGTTTGCAATCCTATGAAATGTCTGTGCAGCTTTAAGGGATAACATTTGTGTATGGGTGCAAGAGTAATGTAAGAAATCTGATCTGTTAGTGGTTTTATTTTTCAACAAAAATTGCATGTGATCCTTTTTTCTCAAATTACTTGCAACTTATCAGAGTCAGAGTCAGAGAGAATTTATTGTCATTTGCACCGCATGTAGTACATGTGTTGAAAACGAGATTATGTACACAGGGTCCCAGTTACATCCAACAACAAATGCAAGAGAAAAACAATAATAACATCTAGGATTAACTAAGAGAGACATCAGCTAGTAATACACTAAGCCCTAATGTAGTAGAAAAACATCATTATAAACAGCAGCACGAACATGAGCAGATGGTCACAGATGAACGCAGATAGTCACAGATGAACGCAGCAACAAGAAACAGATCAGTATCAGCATGATGTGACATTTTGCAGTGTTTATTCTTATTATTTATTTATTCATGAGTCTGACAGCCTCAGGGTAGAAGCTGTTCCTCAGTCTAGTGGTTCTACATTTGATGCTCCTCAACCTCCGTCCCGAGGGGAGTGGTGCAAAGAGTGAGTGTGCTGGGTGAGTGAGGTCTTTCATGATGCAGGTGGCTCTTTTTCTGCATCTGGAGGTGTAAATGTCTGTGATGGTGGGGAGACTGACTCCCACAGACTTCTGTGCAGCCTTCACCACTCTTTGTAGAGCTTTCCTCTCTGCAACTGTGCAGCCTCCATGCCACACGTTGATGCTGGAGCACAGGACGCTCTCCACTGCACACCTGTAGAACGAGGTGAGGACTGAGCTTCTCAGACCGGCTCGTCTCAGCCGTCTGAGGAAGTAGAGTCTCTGATGACCTTTCTTGATCAGGCTGGTGGTGTTATTGCTCCAGCTGAGGTTATCATTCAAGTGTACACCCAGGTACTTGTAACTGGAGACCACCTCCACCGCAGATCCACCTATATACAGTGGGGTGTGGGTGTGTTTGTTCCTTCTGAAGTCCACAATCATCTCCTTCGTCTTCTTCACATTCATGTGAAGGTTGTTCTCTTTGCACCAGCTCTCCAGATGTTCCACCTCCTGTCTGTAGCTGGATTCATCATTATCTGTGATGCATCCCACCACAGCTGTATCATCTGCAAACTTAACAATATGACAGCCTGGATGTGTGGCTGTACAATCATATCTTATCTTCAGAAAGAATTGAATCACAAGATCTGGATTCCTCAAGTGATGAGCAGGAGTACTTTTATTCAGCCACGGAGGCAACAGAAACTTCAGCCACGGAGGCAACAGAAACTTCAGCCACAAAGGCAACAGAAACACAAGTGAATGAGATGACAGATGAGGATACCAATAAGGCACCAGAGACAACATCTTCATCTTCCATTTCCTCTTGTTCTCGTCAAAAACATGGTAAAGAAATAGTTGTTGGTTTGTCTTGGGCTTTTGTACCAACTACTGTTTTCTGTCAAAAACTCATTCTATAGTTCACAAAAAAGTTACATCATGTCATCTGGACGGTTTCCTTTTTGGAAGAAAATTTTTCATCTTTCATCTGAAGGACTTAATCAGTCTGAGGCCTACCAACAGGATATGTCATACCAAGCACATTGTTGATGTGTTTCAAACCAGTCTGCTGTTGAGTTCCCAGGCATAATGGCTTTACACATGCAAAATGGAGGACCATCAGTCTAAAGCAGTTAATCATAGTGCATAACAACACTGAGCTCAACAGCAGACTGGTTTGAAACAAGTCAACAAGGTGCTACTTAATACAATAGACCCTGTTGGCAGGCCTCAGACTGATGGGAGTCCTTTGGATGAAGGATAAAACATTTCCTTTCAAAAAAAGAAACTCTCCGGATGATACAGTTTAACTTTTTTGTATGTACCCTGATGCATGCTCATTTCTTAAATACCTTTTTTGTATGTAATTTATTTACCTGAATGATTGAGCCTACTTTCTTTTTTCTTTATATAGTTATTTTTCAAACAATAATGCACCTTTTGAATAGGATTCTTTGGTGTTTTTAACATTGCTTTGTTGTTTGCTCTTTCATATACACATATGTGCAGCTTTGATCATAACTATAATTTGACACTGGTTAGAAATGTATTACTGACGTCAGAGGATGAGATGTCCACTTGGGCTGTGCATAAAATCAATTTAAGTTTTGAAGTTGATTTTTGCTCCAACAATCACAAAAAGTGAAAAGGAGAGAAGACTTTCTTTTACTATATAGATATATAGTATATCTATATATTTGTGTATATATGTGTATATATGTATGTGTATATATGTGTATGTGTGAAAAGCTTATTTAAAAAGTCTTCAGTGAATCCAAAATGCTGCTACCAGTGTCTTAACTGGAGTTAGTAGGAGAGATCATATCTCTCCAGTTTTAGCGTCTCTACAATGGCTCCCTGTTGAATCCAGAATTGAATTCAAAAATTTACTTCTAATCTATAAAGTCTTTGAAACACTGATTGAGAACTAACCAGAGGTGCACTCATATGTAGATTTCTTGTCTATTTTGTTATGGCATCATATCCTTATTTTAATTTCATGTTGTGTGTTACGCAGGTGATGCTTGTATTATTCTCTGCTCTTTGTTTTGTGGGATGTTTCTTGTTCTTGCCTTAGGACAATGGATTAAAATTAGCTTTTGTGCTAACTCTGGCATATTTACATTGATGCTAACTGCTGACATGTTGTATTGTCTTAATTTAAATAAATAAATAAATAAATAAATAAATAAAATGAAATTTAAATTAAAGCCCTCAACAACCTAGCTCCATCTTAAATTGGAGATCTTATTGTTCCAGATTTTCCTAATAGAGCACTTCTCTCTCACACTGAAGGCTTACTCGTGGTTCCTACCTAGAGTTTCCAAACGCAGAATGGGAGGAATATCTTTCAGTTATCAGGCTCCTTTCTTGTGGAACCAACTTCCAGTTTCTGTCTGTGAGGCTGATAACATTGTCCAGTTTTAAGACTAGACTTTCATTTTTGATAAATCCTAGAGTTAGGGTTGGCTTATAATATGCTGCCGCCATAGGCTTAGACTACTGGAGGACAGAATTACCTGATTTCTTAAAATGATTTCTTAAAATTGAATAGTTATCATTTGATACTATTTATATCATGTGATTCTTGATCTGCCATTGTGTATCTGTTCCTCCTCCTTGTTATTACTAAACCCAACTGGTTAAAGTAGATACTACTTGTCCTGAGCCTGGTTCTGCTAAAGGTTTCTTCCTCATGAGGGAGTTTTTCCTTACCACTGTCACCCTCAGATAATGGAAAAACAAATAGTATAAATATGCAAACATATTACATTTTGCAAGCATGATGTCACCCCTCTGCCTCATATGAGCTGCAACTGAATTCTTAAGAGAAAAATTACAATAAAACTGATACCAGACAGAAGCATCAATGATGACAATCATCTTCATCAACAATTCTTTCTTTCTACCTATTGACTGCAGTTCCAGTAATTTCTTTAAAAATTGTTTCCAAACCCATTCTAAATCTAATGTAGGGTGAGGGTTTGCTTAACATGAATCAAATATTTTTATACAAAGCTTTTGCAGTGTTCTGAAGTAGTGTATGCCATCTGTGTTTTAGATAAACTGAATCAGTTCCTCCAAATCCGAGGCCATGGTCTTGAGCCGGAAAAGGGTAACATGCCTTCTCCGGGTCGGAGGGGAGGTCCTGCCCCAAGTGGAGGAGTTTAAGTATCTCGGGGTCTTGTTCACGAATGAGGGAAAACTGGAGCGTGAGATCGATAGGCGGATAGGTGCAGCGTCCGCAGTGAAGCGGGTGCTGTACCGGTCTGTCGTGGTGAAGAGAGAGCTGAGTCAAAAGGCAAAGCTCTCAATTTACCGATCGATCTACGTTCCCACCCTCATCTATGGTCATGAGCTCTGGGTTATGACTGAAAGAACGAGATCTCGGATACAAGTGGCTGAAATGAGTTTTCTCCGCAGGGTGTCTAGACTCTCCCTTAGAGATAGGGTGAGAAGCTCAGTCATCCGGTAGGGACTCGGAGTAGAGCCGTTGCTTCTCCACATCGAGAGGAGCTAGTTGAGGTGGCTCGGGCATCTGGTTAGGATGCCTCCTGGACGCCTCCCTGGTGAGGTGTTTCGGGCATGTCCCACCGGGAGGAGACCCAGAGGAAGACCCAGGACACGCTGGAGGGACTATGTTTCTTGGCTGGCCTGGGAACGCCTTGGGCTTCCCCCAGAGGAGCTGCTCCAAGTGGCTGGGGAGAGAGAAGTCTAGGCCTCCCTACTTAGGCTGCTACCCCCGTGACCCGACACCGGATAAGCGGAAGAAAATGGATGGATGGATGGATGAATTTTTTTAATATTATGGTCTTTACATTTGTTCATCACAGGCAACCGGGGGAATGCTAAATGTAAGTGTGAAGACACAGAGGTTTGTGCAGTTGAAAGACACATGATGAATTTCATCCACACATGCAAGGTACCTCAGAAAATACACTGCCTTCAGTGCATCAAGGCAGAACCAAATGCACTCAAGGACAGAAACTGGACTGGGGTAAAAAATTACGTCCGAAACCGGATCATTGCCTTGAAGAGAATGGCTTGTGCCAAAGATTAATTAGTCATATGCTGGTGAAGATTCTCAGTCGTCCAGGACATGATAAAATCAAAAAAGGCGTTCAATACAGAACAACTGGACTTTATTTGTAACAAACAAGACGTTTCGCTTCTCATCCGAAAAGCTTTATCAATTGAGTTTAGCAGACAGTCAGGGGAAGCAGTTATAACAGGACAAGCCATTGACACGCACCAACATATTTAAATTGGAAACTAACACCCCCACATACTTGGGATAACACGTACCTGTGACCCATTCAAAGTTCAGTGTGTGAAAACAGAGCTTACAGAACACACACACACATCCTACTGTATGTGAAATGACAAGTCACACTTCACCCATTGATAGCAGGGACCTGTCAAAGTCTTTGTTGGTCTAATTCACAAACAAAGCTCCTCTGTTCTCATCAGGTGTGAGACGCCTGGGAACCAGACCCAGGGCCGCGCCATAAGTTTTTGAAAGTTGAAATCTTAGACCTCCTCCTCTGTTTAACGATGGTTTCTCTCTTTTTACATAAATCGCCTCCTTCACACCTCTCTCAAACCACCTGTGTTCTCGGTCCAGAATATGTACATTTTGGTCCTCAAAAGAGTGTCCCTAGTCTGTGAGGTGGAGGTGAACAGCTGAGTTTTGTCCAGAGGAGGAGGCTCTCCTATGTTGAGACATTCTTCTGTGGATGGGCTGTTTCGTTTCTCCAATGTATAAGTCTGGACAGTCCTCGCTGCACTGGACTGCATAAACAGAGTGGTGTAGTTTAAGAATGAGCTCGTCTTGATGACCCCTTCCTCTGCCCCACAATTAACCCGCAAACTTGGAGCTGTAGGCCCATTGACTTACATTGCCCATTGACTTACATTGCGTTTAGGTCTGTGTTCATGGGGCTGCCACGGGCCACAGGAATAGACCAGAGCCACATAACTATAGAATCTGGTAGAAAGGCTTGTGCTTAAGAGATCCTGTGAATTTGGTGGTGCTAGGTCAAAGTTAAGGTACCTTAATTAACTTTTGAACAAACGGAGGCCTGTGGACAATTCCCACCCGTTTTTTTACACCTTCTGCAGCCTGTATCTCCCTGAAGGAAGCAAGGAACTGCACCAAATTTGCTGGAGATGTAGATCAGGATAGGCCGCATCTACCCTGAAAATTTGGCCTTCCTACGTGCACCGTAAGACCCCCAAACAACCCCGCAAATGCCGGTCAGGTGTATTTTTTGTGAAAAATAGGGTTAAAGAAGAAAATTCATAACTCAGGACCCCGAAGTCCTGGATAATCCAGATTTGAATCACATGTATATGGAGTAAGCCCTAAAAGAGTGTGAAAGTTTTGTGCACGTACGTGCACGGGAAGGGGTCCAAATTTACAAAATATGTTCAGAAAAGGCAGTTTTTGGGGGCCAAAAGTGTTTAAGTTCCTAACTCGGGGCCGAAAGCGGTTAGGGACCCCAGATTTGAGGTGTCAACATTGGGGGGAGGGTGGAACACATCCATCTTGTCTTTTTTTTCATAACTGTTTTTTCATGTTTCCAGCCTGTGGTCACAAATGGGGTAAGGTTCGAATTCCAACAGAGTGTTTTGCAATGTTCTGATGACTATCCCAATTCATTTTTTTTAGAAAAGTGCTAGGAGGTTGATTTTTGAGTATGTTGATCTCGGGCTCAAGACGAACGCGGGGGACTTGGTCCCGTGCGCCTCGGGCCCTTGGGTCCCCCGTAGCGGCCCCCCAAAAGCTAGAAAAACCCTAAAAATCTAGGGTTGACATTTTTTGAACCGTCGGTCCGATTTCCACCAAGCATACATGGATCTTCACGTCTCGGGGCCCTCTTTAACATATGTCAGAGCCAGGGGCCTGGGACCCCTACGGGGCCATCTTTTTTCAGGGGCCACGTTGAGCAACGGGACCAAGACGGTTGGGTTCGGGGTGTAAAACTATGTGTGCTTATCTATTTTGATGGTAATATTTGTGTTTCGGGGGTCCCTGGAACATAGCAGTCCGGTGCCGGACTGTTTTGTATGCGACACAAATGTAATAAATCCCCCTTTTTCATCCCTGATCTGGCTTTTTCTTTAGTTTTTTTGCCAAAAGTCAGTGATTGATTTCTCTTCCGTCGACTCCATGACTGAAATGATGAGAAATGAACAAATTTGTCACGAGCGAATTAAACTCGGGTCCATCGTGGCTGCGGGAGGTTCTGCAGATTTTCTGGTGTGCTGGTCTGATGTGTGGGCTGCACGACCAGCGCTCCATTTTTTTAGGACTTTTAAATAACATATAAACACAGAACACCGCTGTGGCTGCAGCTGCCAGCTCGCGCCTCCCCCGATCTGTCAATCAAATCAGTAGGCATGTCTACAAATGACAATCAGCAACCTCAATTTTTCCCGTAGGTAAACGCTCTGCGCTGCAGCTGCTCAAATGATGTCAAGAATTTGGTGCGAAAATGCGAGAATGAACGTGAGAACGTATGCTGAGGTATGGGGATGAACTGGCTACGTACAGTACATGCCTACGGACACGCGTACAGATGTACGCAGAGCTATGTGTGAACCTTTAGTTTATCTGTTTTCAGTTTGTGTGCTGAGCACAAACTATTTGCCTACAATGATGAGGCAGCAAACTTATCGATCTGACTGAGTAAACTTTAGGACTAACTAAATGTACTTATCTTCTG
>JBBPBX010103128.1:0-11933 GCA_038048925.1 Garcialebias charrua | reverse complement strand
TAATAACAAAAACATACAAAAAATGGCAATGACAAGTTCACATTTAACAAATCTATTTCAGCTAACATATTATAACTAAACCTCCCTATCAATAACAAAAAAATATCCAAGAATCTAACATGTTAGTATAACTTCGGTATTATTAACGTCATGAAAAATAGATATTGAACAGAAAAGAAAAAAAAACTTAAGGAAATCACATTACAATAAGATTTTAAAAGCAAAAATTAAGCTAAAAACTGGGGTTAATATCAATTTCAACTCTGATTTGATAGAGAAAAGTTTGATAGCAGGGGCTGTATTTTTTATTTTATTTTTTAAGATTTACTAAATAATAACAACTCACTTTTAAACACTTTCACAATTGGAAGAGCTTTTGTAAAACAACATTTATGAATGTAGAATTTGGCAAACAAGAGCAGGAATAAAAATAAGGGAATAGTTCAGTGTTGGTGGCTGTTTGATGTAATTCTGTCAGGAATCACAACAGCTTCAATATTTAAAATTTCATATCACTTCATGCAGACATTAATATTTAAACCTTTATACATATATCCAAAAAAGCTAAGTCTGGTCCTTAGATTTTTCTACCTGGATTATTGAGCATGCATCAGGGTATCTTTATACATCTACTTTGTATCAGTTTTATATTGTGTGGTTATTTCAGCAAAACGTAAGGATATGCCTGTGAAGGCTTCAAGGGGGGATGAACCAAGAGGAGACATCACAGGGATTGTGTTAATAATTTTAATATCTGTTTAAATTTTCTGATGGTTCATTTATTTTTCCTTTTAAAAATTGAGAAAGGGAATATCCTGGAAACAAAATATTTTCTACACTCAGTTTTCCATTGGAGCCTGAAAAGATAATGTTTGTCCCCTCTTTTTAAGGTTGTGTAGCGTGATTCATATTGAATAATATTCCACACACTGAGCAGGTGTACATCATATGTGCTGCAGTGAGAACATTTTGTTCTTATCAGTAAAGAGAATGAAATGTCCACAAGAAGGGTTTATGCAGCCAATATAAGTGAATAGTTAATATTCAGCCTGGTGATGACTTGTTAAAGAGTACATCTGCTGCTAAGTACAATAAAGACTTTTGTTTTCACTGATCAGGAATTTATTTTGCTCAACATGAATTAACTTCACATGTTAAGATATGGGTTAAATTATGTGACTCTCTAAACTAATCAAAAATGTGTTAACCACATAAATAGATGGCTCTATAAATCCTACTGAACATTTAAAGAAGTTAAGTAGCCTCAGAAAAATACTACCTAATATATTAATTTGTATTCAGTGTAAATGTTGTTCAAACTGGTGAAGTGTAGACTGTGCAAAATAATATGAAAAAAAAAAACCAACAACAACCAATTACCGGTAGGTAATTTGAGCTCCTTTAACTTAAAGGCATATAACTGCTATTTATGCCTAATGTCTCATGATTCGTCTAAATCACATTTATTGATCTGTAACAGTCAAAAACATGAAAAATAAACACTTTTGTCTACATCAGTTATTTGTTATAGCTAATCAGTGTAGCTATTGAACAAAAGAACAGTGTTTTTGTTATAAAAAAACATGAATAAAAAACAAATGTGTCTCTTTAGATATTAGACAGCAAAAGAGCTCAGAACATGAGAAGTTGGCTATACTGTAAATGCAATAGATTATCAAAAAAATCTGCCAGTAAGGTTGTACACACACAAGTGCAAGTAGGTTTATGTCATTCACATCACATGTACATGAGGTGGAATGAAATTATGCACACAAGGTCCCAGTTACACCCAGCAATATAAAGTGTAAAAAGAAAAAGTATATAAGGATTTAAGATACACACTAAGATATATGTTAACCGAACACAGAACTGTACGATAAAAGATCTAAGATATACGCTAAACTAATAATGCAAAACAATATGGCGTAACAACAGCAGCCCGAACATGAGTCTGTGTGAGCAGATGGGTACAAAGGTCGGTTAACATTCCGCTCTAATGTTGTTTTTAAATTGTAAATAATGATAAATAATGTAAAGGAAGAAATACATTGAGGTGCCAGCTCATATCAGCACCGTAGTGCAAACAGCCAAAACAAATTCATTTCTGTTAATCGAATTAGTATTTATAAAATACAATAGAAGAAGAAAAACTGTGACAATAAAAAAGTTAGAATACGTTAATGTAACCGTAACATCTACATTTATGTGTTTAATTATTTGAGTAAATTATAATAAATGAACTAGAAGCAGCTAAATCTTGCACGATATCAACTTTGGCCAGTGGATGACAGTAGAGCAATAAATGTACTCTATTTAAACCCAAGAAGAAGAAATCTTCACACTCTAATAACTCTTGCATTAGAAGACAACAGTTAATGGTTAATTATTGGATAAATTTGAAAGGACATAATGAAAATCATCCAGTTAAGAAAGTGTTAGAAAACTGTTGGGAAAGAGGAAAGGAGCCTAAACATAGTTTTGGGTGGATTGGGGATAGCAACGCAAGAAAATTTCAAGTATATAACAAAGAATTTTATCCAACTGTACTATGGCCTTTAAGGCCTACATGGACATGGAAATACATTAATGTTGATAGTTCATTACGAAATATTAAGAAAAATACCACAGATATTTGCCAAGAATTTTATGATCGAGTAGAGAAAAAGTATAATGATTATTTGCAAATTTATACGGATGGTTCAAAAGATCCAATAACTGAAGCAACTAGTATAGCAGTAGTGATTCCGGAGTTGAAGATTAAGCTTTCGAAAAGAACATCTAATTTTCTAAGTATATATACAGTAGAATTGTGTGCTATTTTATTGGCTTTAGAATGGGTGGAGGATACTAGAATAAGTAAAATTATAGTTTGTAGTGATTCATTATCAGCACTGTTGAGCATTGCAAAGGGAAGCTCATGCAATCAACACATTTTGTATGAGATTCTTTTTGTTCATCAAAGACTATGTGAACAAAATAAAAATCTAGTAATTATGTGGACTCCTGCCCATGTGGGTATATTAGGCAACGAAAGGGCAGATAAGTTGGCTAAAGAAACTGTTAAAAAAGTAGACATTGATATGCCGATAAAGTTAACTAAATCTGAAGGAAAAAGTATAGTTTGGAACGAAAGCAAGAAATTATGGAAAATGAGATGGGATAATGAGACAAAAGGGAGACATTTATATAGGATACAAAATACAGTTGATGTTAATAGACTCAGAGGAATAAATAGGAGGGAGGAGATAATTATAAATAGAATAAGAACTGGGCATAGTTTATTGAATGACACTCTTTTTAAGATGGGGAAACATCTTACTGGTTTATGTGATTGGTGTAATGCCGCAGAAACAATAGAACATGTTTTTAATAATTGCAGGAAATATGTGGGTCATAGGAGAATATTGAGAATGGAAATTGGTCATAATAGGGAACTAAAGTTGGAAGAAGTCGCTGCTCAGCTGAGTAGTGATGAAGGGAAAAGAAAGATATTTCGTTTTAAAAAAAATACTGGACTCAATATGAGAATTTGAGAAAATAAATTAATATATAAGCACCAAGAGATGGCAGTAGTGCAACAATGATGGATGCAAGCTGCCGTTAAAAACCAAAGAAGAAGAAGAAGAATCTTCACACTCTCGCGATGTTTTCCAGAATTACGTCATTCCATGATGGCTGAAGACCCGGGTGGTACATTTTTCAATTTCTCTCCAATTTTTCTGTCTTTCTCTTTACCTCAGCTTGCCATAGAGACATGGCAGGACTCATAACCCCGTTAGGCGCTTACATATCACTGGTGTCGACATGCCCAAGAAAGGAAACAGAAAACGGCTGAAATTTAAGGCCGGGGACGTCTGCTCTGAATCAGGTAGCGGCTTAGCTAGCAGGCTAGCCTGTGATGCTAGCTTTGCCTCTCGTTAGCTCTGTACAGTCAAGTGGATAGATTTGTTCATGGTTTTTTTCAGTTTAGCTTTGACTTTATAAGCTAACATTATTTTAACAGCAACTTAAATGTTCGCATTCATGCAAACTAAATAAAGACCAAGGAAATTAGAAAATACCTGTCAAATCATTGATCATTTTGCTGTTTATTAAAAGTGATCCCTCACTTTTCCAGTCACTGTTGCTGATTATGCTGATGCCGACCCAGCCATTGTGAAGTCGGGTAGGGTGAAAAAAGCTGTTGCGAATGCGATTGAAAAAGAAGGTAAGCCTTAGTTGTACAGTAATTGTTTTATGTGAGTGAACAAGTTTTAGATGCCTATTTAATGAAACTTGTATCTTAGTGAAGTTACTCTGCGGCCTGGAAGCCTCTCAGGGTGCTGTGGAGGAAGTCCTGTCATCTGTAGAAGGTGTCAAAGCAGACGCTTTGGGCAGCAGTGATGACCTAGACCCTGAGGAAGAGGGAGATAATGAAACTAAAGTGGCTCGCAAAAAGAAAAACAAGAGACGAAAAGGTACATTTGCACTCATTTTTGAAAGTTCATCCATGAACGGATTGTTCATGCTAGTATGCTACACCAATCATCCTGATTTTGTATTTTTTCTAAGTTTGTTGTATATTTGTCTCCTTATCTTTTTAGAAAGCAGTGAGTGCAGTGATGGAGAGGATTATCCAGTTGACATTTGGCTCCTACTTTCCTCTTACATTCGGCCAGAGGATGTGTGTCGATTTGCTTTGATCTGCAGGAACGCTTGGACTGTCACTTGCACAGCAGCTTTTTGGACCAGACTCTACAGAAGGTGGTTTAGTTTTGTTGCTGTTTTGGGCATTAATACAGTAATGGCTTCATTGACTTGAATAGCAATATTTTGATTATCGATTTTACCCTAATGAAAAATATATTCTCACCATGATATTAGGGGTGCACCGATTTATCGGCTCCGATTTCTTTGATTTTGGGAAATTGGAAATCGGCCAATACTTGCATGAGAAACAGATTTTTACCATTTTTTTTGTTTTTGTTTTAACACAGGGTATCCGCGGGGTTGTAAAAGGTATTAAAAGGTAGTAAATGAAATTAACACAAATTAAGGCCATTAAAAAGTATTAAAAAGTAATAAACGTCATCTGACGAGGTATTAATTTTTTTTAAAACCTACACAACTATATTTTTCTTGTTCTGTCGTCTAAAAAAAGGTCTGTGAATTTATTTATCTTTTCTAATTTTATGTTCCAAGTAGGACCTTAGCTAAAACAAAGACGTCATATCGTCAGTCAGTGTGCGCGCGCACCTACAGCTGGTATCATGTCTGTAAAAAGAAACAGGAAAGGATCGCGGCTTTATCCTCCGACATTTTACAAGAAATTTACCTAAACAATTGTTTGTTAGCTCGAAATTATAGCAAAAGGTGTGTCTCAGTCTAACGTTTTCTTAATAAATGTACTTTAATGGTTAAATCGGCTTTATTAAAAAAAAAGTGTCGCTGCCTGTGTGCACCGTGATCGATCAGCGGTGAAAGGAAAAAGGAGCGCGTCTCGTTTCGCCGTCATTTAACAAGAAAATTACCTAAACGATTCTTTGTTAGCTCGAAATTATAGCAGAGGTGTTTTTCTGTCTATCATTTTCTTAATAAATGCACTTTAATGGTCAAATTAGCTGCATTTCGCCGGGGCGGTGCAGCTGGCTGCTGGATTGAAGATTCCAAGCAGAGAGGTGGGGAGAGTATGGCAGGCCGATTGAGTCATTAATAGCTAGTGAAGATTCTCAGTCATCCAGGACATGGTGAATTCTAAAAAGTGCAATAAAAAAAACAAAGTATAGTATAATAGTATAATAAATAGTATAATAAATAAAGTCCAGTTGTTTTTGTCTTGAACTTTTTTAAATTTGTCATTATAGGCACGTTTTCCTATTACATGATACAACAGCCAACAGCATGCCATACTATTACTACTGGGGCCATCAGGAACTGCTGTTTTTTTTTTTTTTTTCAGTCAGAATGAATGGAAACGGTCATATTTCAGTCAAATGGTTTATAAATATGGGAAAAAATCTATAAATATGTCACTTCGTCCTATAAGTTGCAAGGCATGTAAATTATGCAAAAAACTGCAACTTACAGGATGAAAAATACAGTATTTATTATTTTTCTCCCTCTCTTTTTGAATTATGCATGTGTTCAGTGTTGAATTATTTTAACTAAACTGTTCTGTTTTCAAGTTTTCAGTTTTTTGTTTGCCATTAGAGATATGTTATGTGTGGGAACAATTAAACTTTTTCTCTTGGGTTAGATTTAAATAACAAATAGGTCAGTGCTTTTATTGAGGCAAGAAGCAAATTGATGTACTGTATCCAGTAATTGTTATAAAACTACATTTACTACCAAAGTTTAGGAAGAAAATGACAGTAATCTTATCACTTTACAATTAGTTGCATGGAACTGAAGTACAACAGGTTGCCGCTACGGTTACAGCTCGGTGACGTGATGGTATTAAAAAATATTTTGATGGTATTAAAAAGGTATTAAAAGGTATTAAATTCAACTCTAGAATTTCTGCATATACCCTGTAACAACAATTTTCCAAACTTCATTTATATTTCAGAGCACTGCCTCATGGCCAGTTAAAACAAGTTTGTATTGTTTCTAGGACATTGTTCAAGGGTCTGTTTTTTAACAAAATAAGATTGGAAAATTGAAGGTGCATTGTGACCTTATAACACCTGACAGTGTCGTTTATAAAACAAAATTGTTATCGGCCGGAATCGGCAGGTCAGACTTTTTAGAAATCAGTGATTGGCCAGAAAACTGCAATTGGTGCACCCCTACATGATATTCACATTAGTTGTATGTAGGATACATCATTCATGTTCCAGTTAAGTTTTTCCCCTACTATTATCCAAGGAGGCGGTCATCAACCAAACGCCCTACTGACATTACTCCCTGAGTTGACAACTGCCAGCATTAATAATGTTGTGCTCCTTACTTAGATTTATTTTGATCTTATTCAGGTTTGGGTAATTCAGAACAACGCTTTTTGCAGGACTGTGTTGATGTCCAGAGTGAACTCATAATCAAATTAATATATTTGTGTGCATGTAAACATAAGCAGTTATTACACTACTGATAATGCATTAATTTGTTTTCATTTTGTGTTGATATTATTTACCACTACTATTTGAAAAAAGCCTTATTACAGTTTAGTTGGATTTATGTGCTCTTGTCCACCTTGGTTCATTTTGGAATATGTGGGGAACACAGTAGTGAAATCAGGAGACTGAAGTAGCCATCTTGCCACAGCTGAGGACCCATCATGTGATATTTATGTACCGTAATCATTTTGCTCAGTACTTGAAATGGCTGTTTGTAAACTGAGGCACAATTATTTTTTAATCTTTAAAATTGTTAATCATGAAAATAAATAACGATGTATTTTTTCCACTCTGCTGTTTTCATTTTGTTTTAAGGCACTACATGATTGATGTTGATCTACCGTTTCGTCTCCGGCCTAACTGCATAGATAGGATGCGCTGCCTTCGGGCCTGCGTGATTCGCTCCCTCTTCCATCTTTATGAGCCGTTCAGCCTGCGTGTGTCAAAAATACTTTCACTGCCAGAATCGACACCGACTGCTTTGCTTAACTCTAAGGTACTTTAATACAGAGGTTCACAAACTTTATAGCTTTTGACCCACAAAATAAAAATCATTGAGCATTGTAACCCAAAATTTAAAAAACAAGGAATTTTGATAAAAATGGGCATAGGTTTTATGCAAAAAAATAAACGTTTTATTAATTTTTTAACAAATTAATAATTGTTTGTTGTTTCTCCTTACAGTGTTTACTCTTCTGGGTCAAAAAGCTGTCAGGGACTTGCCCAGAAGGTTTGTGGGAATTCAACTTTAAATTTTTGAAGCAGGTAACTTCTTATTCAAATGAAAATAAACTCATATTTTTATATGATTGTAGCTTGGTTAAAAAACAAAGCTGATATATTTTCTGTTCAGAATTCCACTCTGATGTTTACATGTTGTGTTTTTATCTCCACTGCAGCAGGGACACGGTAAAAATGGTGGTGCCAAGTCCTTGCATTTACCCAAACAGTATGAAGACGTTCACTTAAATCCAGACTCTGACTGCTACGTGCTTCAGGTCACCACGCTCCACTACATCTTCACCCCTGTTGTCATGGGCATGACAGTAACTCTGGTAAGTACCATAGTAATGTCCTTTTAATTTATCTTACAGTGTAGCTGAGCTAATTGCAAATGGTAATTTTAGCGGAAATCATTGTAAAATAAACTTCTTTGTAAGTAAGGTTATTTCTGAGTTAACTTTTATGTGACATTTGCTGTGGCACCAAAGTCCATGCTCAATAATCCAGGTGTAAAATCCTTACAGTTTTCAGTCAGGTCATCTGGACGGTTTCTTGTTTTGTGCTGAGCCGTTTCACCTTCCATCCAGAAGGCTTCATCAGTCTGAGGAAACGCCAAACAAAACTGCTTCTCCCCCAACAGCCTGCTCCAAAGTGGGAAAAAAAAAACAGTTACCGTATGTTTTGAACCAGTTTGACATGACTGTTGACGAGGGAGAGAGCGGGCACCGGAGGCAAGGGCATGCCCCAGAGACCATGTTAGCACTAACATAAGTGTTTTTTGTTTTGTTTTTGTTTTTTAACTTTGGAGTAAGGTGTTGGGGGAGACTCAGTTTTGTTTGGATGGAAGGCGAAACGTCTCGGCACAAAATAAGTAACCGTCCAGATGACCTGACTGAAATTTTTTAGTTTTGCTGTGTCATCGTAGTTCAGTTTAATCCAATAGTTTTAATCTTCTCACTGTTAAAGAAAAATATTTATATTGTCAGCAGTTTTTTTTTCTTCAGAAACCATTCTTTAAAACTTAATAGAACTCTTCATTCTAATCTTTACTACGTTCTCTGTTGTTTCTCTTACAGTTCACAATCAATGTGAGCACGGACATGCGCCACCACCGTGTTCGTCTCGTGTTTCAGGACTCGCCACTTCGACAGAGGAAAAGAAGAGGGGATCAAGGCGGGACGCAGGTTGTGCTGGATCCCGTCCACAGTGTGAAGCTAATGGACTGGTGGCATCCCCAGTACCCCTCTGTACCCTACACATAAGAATGCCTTTATTTTTAAAAGCAGAAAAGGAATAACCAGGCTCATTGTGCTCATAAAACGACAAAACATGTCGAATCACAGAGACATTTTCTTTGCACATGCACATTTTGTTTGTGAAACGTTTGAAAAGGCAAGTACTGACTAAACATTTCATAGGAATATTCCAGGTACAATCAGACACACAGCAGAAAGTAAAATCAAAAAAGGCGTTCAATACAGGATCAACTGGACTTTATTTGCAGAAAGTAACATGCATTTTTTTCAGATGCTGTCCATCAGAATTTTGCATATTGCTTGATTTATATTGATATAAATCATTTTTAAAATATTCTCAAACTTAAAAAAGAATGGATCCCCAGAGTGCATTTTTCCCTTTACGTAACATATTTCATGATCATATGTGAAGTTGTCCTGATCTGCATTAAGCTTGGATTGATTCAAAATGGGACATGTTGCACCTGTGGAGCTGTTTTATTGTTTTAATCTGTTTTCGAGCCATGATGCTTTATCTCAAGCATCCTCCACATGTTTGGACAAGTTTTCTTGTTTTCTGATGATTTGATTGTGTATGCGGAGTTGATTTGAATCCTTTACTGCTACCTGGATGCTGTTCGCCTCTGTCTCAACGTCATGAGAATGTTTCCATTGACTTGCCTGATGATGGTGACGGAGCTGACATGTACATGTTCATTTCATTGTTTGGTATTTTTAACTTGATGTGCACAAATGCCATCATCAAGACGAAAATTATTTGAACTACATACACCTGCAGTAATACAAATGAATTTCCAAATAGGCAGTGGAAAGGTAGATATTTCAATAACTTTTAAAGTGTTAAAGAAAAAAGTTAGTTTGAGGCACAATGTTATTGATAATACACCTGATCTATTGCAATAAACACAAATACACATTCAAAGTTCTCTAGTCATTTTTCTTTTTTGGGGGGGCATAGTTTAGAAATAAACAAAAGTTAATGTGTTAACATGATTTTCAGTCTCATCTGGACAGTCGTTTAAACATCTAAAACCATAATCTCATAATCCAGATTGCACAACAGACCTGTACCAGATACTAGTCAAGAAAATGTTCTACAGGTGTTTGACAAGTTCAATGTTTCATTTTGAGAAGACCTCAGTAATTGGTTGTAAAAGATGGCTACAGTAAATCCATTAATGCATTACAAAGTTAGTTAATGTTCTTTGTATTGAACAATATGCACCGATCACTTATTTGATCAGTTGTGGAACATTTTATTGTACAGATAAAACGGGAAAAATCGGTGCCAATGAAAGTAAAAAGTGACAAAAGATTTGGAACATACCTGATTTACTATCAAGCTCAACATTCTATATTTAATATATATCTAGTTATATAGTTATATCTAGTTATCTAGTTATATATATATCTAGTTATATAGTTATATCTAGTTTTGAGAAACTGGTCATGTCCCACATCAAGGCAACCGTCAACATCAATGAGGACCCTCATCAATACGCATACCGTGAGAACCGATCAACAGAGGACGCCATTTCTTCCGTGGTCCACACTGCTCTCACCCACCTGGATCAGAAAGACTCATACGTGCGTCTGCTCTTTGTGGACTTCACATCTGCCTTCAACACCATGATCCCCCAAACTCTGATAGACAAACTATCTACACTTGGACTAAGCCCCTCTATTTGTAACTGGGTACTAGACTTCTTAACAGACAGACCACAGTCCGTGAAGATCCACAACTTCTCCTCCTCCACCATAACCCTCAGCACTGGCTCTCCTCAGGGATGTGTGCTGAGCCCCCTTCTGTTCACTCTGCTCACATATGATTGTACAGCCACACTTCCAGGCTGTCATATTGTTAAGTTTGCAGATGATACAGCGGTGGTGGGATGCATCACAAACAATGATGAGTCCAGCTACAGACAGGAGGTGGAACACCTGGAGAGCTGGTGCAAAGAGAATAATCTTCACATGAATGTGAAGAAGACAAAGGAGATGATTGTGGACTTCAGAAGGAACAAACACACCCATGCCCCACTGATAATAGGTGGGTCTGCAGTGGAAGTGGTCTCCAGCTACAAATACTTGGGTGTACACATGAATGATAACCTCAGCTGGAGCAACAACACCACCAGCCTGATCAAGAAAGGTCATCAGAGACTCTACTTCCTCAGACGGCTGAGACGAGCTGGTCTGAGCAGCCCAGTTCTCACCTCGTTCTACAGGTGTGCAGTGGAGAGCATCCTGTGCTCCAGCATCAACGTGTGGCATGGAGGCTGCACAGTTGAAGAGAGGAAAGCTCTGCAGAGAGTGGTGAAGGCTGCACAGAAGTCTGTTGGAGTCAGTCTCCCCACCATCACAGACATTTATACCTCTAGATGCAGGAAAAGAGCCACCTGTATCATGAAAGACCTCACTCATCCAGCACACTCACTCTTTGCCCCACTCCCCTCAGGACGGAGGTTGAGGAGCATCAAGTGTAGAACCACTAGACTGAGGAACAGCTTCTACCCTGAGGCTGTTAGACTCATGAATAAATAAAAATAAAATTAAAATAAACACTGCAAAATATCACATCATGCTGATGCTGATCTGTTTTCTTGTTGCTGTGTTCATCTGTGTTCATCTGTGACCATCTGCTCATACAAACTCATGTTCGTGCTGCTGTTTATTCCCACTATATTAGGCTTAGTGTATTACTAGTTGATGTTTTTCTTAGTTAGTTCTCGATGTTATTACTGTTTTTCTCTTTCATTTGTTGTTGGATGTAACTGGGACCTCGTGTACATAATCTCGTTTTCATCTCATGTACCACATGCGGTGCAAATGACAATAAAGACTCTCTGACTCTGACTCT
>JBBPBX010103127.1:0-11933 GCA_038048925.1 Garcialebias charrua | reverse complement strand
TGCACGTCACTCTGAGGTCACATTTAGAAAAGCACGATTGGCTGGAAATTCAAGATGCCTTCAGGGTTCACAAAAAAACTCAGACAGTTGCGACTGGCTGATGGCAACCAATTACAACTACACATTCACGGAACTGTCAAATTATCGTATTTTTGGCCTTTTTTGGGATTGTTGATCGTACAGAGGGCAAAATTGTCGTGCAAAGACTATAATTATCGTACACCTGGCAACACTGCTCGGTGGTCTGTGACTGTTGCCACCTTTCAGAAATTAAAATAAGGGACGCACGCCCACCATGACCGCCACCTTTCAGAAATTAAAATAAGGGACGCACGCCCACCATGACCGCAATGGGCCGGACACGTCGTGGGACGGGGTGCACCCAGCAGTGGTACGTTTTATTTTGTGCCAGTGTTTTTAGTACAGGGATGATCAAGAAAGCAAGTACCGGTAGTCATATTTAAAGCTTGAAATGCTTTATTAATACAGGTAGTCCCCGACTTACGAGCGAGTTCCATTCCTGCGAGTTGCTCGTAACACGAAAATTCGTAAGTTGGAACACGAAGCACGTGTTCTCGTAAGTCCGGATTTTCGCTCGTAAGTTGGAACATTTATGCTAGCGCTACTACGAACACTCGTTTTTCATCAAAAACGTTCATATTAGTTCATAAACATGGTCGGAAACGTGTTTCCAAACGGTTAGCTAACACACTTTCATCTAAAAACACAAAAAAGTGCTGTATTTTTTACAAATTTACTTCTCTTTCGCCAGCTCGTAAGTCCGGGCGCTCGTAGGTCAGAGCGCTCGTAAGTCGGGACTAGGACTACCTGTAATGAACACGTTCTCTTATAAAGTGCAATTAATTAAATCTTAAATGAAATTGGTCTGTATGGAGTGTGCAACAGTAATGCCTGGTACCCACCGGACCCGTGTCGGGCGGCTGAAGCGGCCGGTTTACATTCAAAGTCGCGGCGAACCGTGAAGCGGCGCGTTTTGAGTGATTGAAGCGGCACGCGGCAGTTCCTTTCCACGCACGCGCGCGTCTGAAAGCAACCTACGCGTCGAGCTACATCGAGCCGCCAACGTCATAAAATTCGATGGCTCGACGTGTCCAGCAAACAGTCGGGAGAGCCTCTGCTATGTGATTACACAACGACAACAGGACTTTTTTTGGACTTTTTAAACTTACCCGATCGAGCCTCCATGAATTGGAACCAAAACTCTGGTAAGAAACGTGGCATTTTTACAGTTGCTGCTGTCCGCTCCAGCATACGTTCACCCCAAACATAAAAAAACATTTTAATCTCAACAAAGACTGTCGGAGCTGCAGTAACACAACAACTGACCCGGAAAACGAGCTAGACCCCCTCCCCTCTGCCTCCCCCCAGTGCGCGTCATCAGACGGTCTTCAGTGGCTTTGTGGGAACGTGACAAGCGGCCAAAAGGGGGCGGCAAGAGCGTTTTGAGAAATTAGGTGGGTACCAGGCATAAGCGTTTAAAATGTAAACTACCGGTAAATAAATTGAGAACTTCAATTAACTTTTTAAGTGCACAACTGTAGGGACTCTCTTTGAACCATAGGGACATTTTTAAGAGGAAGAAACAAAAACAATTGTGAACTTATCTGTTTATTCAATAAGAAAAAAGATGCAAAAACGTTACTCTTCCCAGTGACAGGTTCATCAGAAACTGTTACTGTTTTTCCCAGGTGTACTTCTTGTTACTCCTTGCAGCTGTGAGTAACTCTTTGTCTTTCCAAGCGTTGTTGTAAAATTCTGAACAGGACTGCTCGAAGTTGAGTGATCAGGAGCTCACTTCTCGAGCTCCATGGAGCACCTGCTCTCCTGATGCATGACGTCGGACAGCCCACACGCTGAAAACACTCGGCGACATACTTTACAAGTTGCCTTGTAACCAGCTCCACTTGCCTCTTCCCACTCAAGTCTGTATCTTTGTAAGCGTTTTCGCTTTTGAGGACGCACTGGAGTATCGGGTGTAGTGGACATTTTAAAAAGGGGCTGGTTTTGTGAGCAGCGCCGGTGTGTGGTGTCTGTCTCTCGGCAATCGTGACAGAGACACAGAGGAGCGGAGCTGGGGGAGTGGCTTTAGATCATTACTGTTGGATTTACTGTTGATGTGTGTGTGACAGACGTGTGTATTGGAAATTTATGGAAATCCGGAACAAATCGTGTCCTGTATTGGTTCAGTACGGGACACAAGATTTATTTGCAGAACAAAGGACGATTCCATATTTTACAGGACGGGGGCAACCCTAGTCAGGAAGGACATCTCCACGAGAAAGATGTCGGATCTAATCCCAGCCGGGGACTTTCTGTGTGGAGTTTGCATGTTCTCTCTGTGTGCCAAGGGTTTCCTCCCAATGACCAATTGAACAGCAACTCTGAATTGTCCCTGGATGCGGGTGAAAGTGTGAATGGTTGTTTGTCTTTATGGACTTGTGACCAGCCCAGGGTGTCCATCGCCTCTCGTACAGTGACTGCTGGATGTGGGCACCAGTGACTCCACCCCCCCAACCCTGGTAAACATTAGCTGCAAACTTAATAAAAACATATATACCGGTACATATAAACATCTATATGCACATAAAAGCATAAAAACGACACAAGTAAAATAGGATGTAGAACACAGCAAAATATTGAAGCCTACATTTACTGCCTGTTTAAAAATAAACGTCTTTAGATCCTTTTTTAAATGCATCAGTTGAATTTAAAGGTCCACTGACATGATGTTTGAACTATGCATAAAATTTCTCAACATATATAGTATGTTGTATAATTCAACTATGTTCGTTTGTACAAGCAAAATGATAAATCAACTTAATTTTGATTTTAAAGTGATTTTAAACTTCGCGCCGTGTTTATTCACGGGAAATCCGATTACGGTACACGCGAATGCAACATCTGTGACGTAGGAGGGAGAACGTCTTTAGAACGCCCCTTTTACATATTCACGGTGGACAATAAATAAACGGACGAATTTAGCAATCTAAGTGAAGATTTGAGCAATTTATCTTCAGTTTGGGAAGCAGAAAGTTAGTTCAGGGGGTTGAACAAGAAACAGCAGGTTCTGCCTTACCGTTCAGGTGGAGCGAGGGGGGCTCCGAGGGACAGCTTTGTTTGTTTAGTCCAGTCTTGAAGAAGTATTTCATCTTTTGGGAAAGTGAAAAGGCTCACTTGTTCTCTGATGATAATAGAACACCCAAATGCGACACAACGTAATGGCATTTTTCAAGTTATACAAAAAAAAAAAGGCGATCTGGCAGAGAATGAATATGCGTTATCATTGCAGCCGAACTGAGCTTCTCCTTCCTACGTCACAGATGTTGCATTCGCGTGTAATTGGATTTCCCGTGAATAATGGATTTCCCGTGAATAAACACGGAGTGAAGTTTAAAATAACTTTTAAATCAAAATTAAATTGATTTATCATTTTGCTTGTACAAACGAACATAGTTGAATGATACAACATACGTATACAGTATATGTTGAGAAATTGTATGCATAGTTCAAACATCATGTCAGTGGACCTTTAATTAAGTTACTTTAGAAGTAGGGGCGGTGCATTCCCAAATTCAATTCAGTTCAGTTTATTTTTATAGCATCATATCACAACAGACGATATCTCAGTACACTGTCCAGAAACATTCATATACATTATAAAAGCCAATTATTAAAAGTTCTCTAGAGAAGCAGCAGATTGTGTTGAATCTTCACTTCTTCACATTGTGACTGAAATATCTCTTAAAATTTCCGTTTTTACTTTAGGAAAACTCATTGAGTTTTGTGTTAATGACATGCTGAGAACCCTACCTACAACCTCTGACCTAGTGACCTTAACCTGCGAGCTGGTGTGTGAGGCTGAATCAAGTCAGAGATGTAAGAAGGAGCTTGTTCATGCACAGCTCGGAAAGTTAAAACTAGAATTTTAAAATCTAAATGGTTGTGATGTGAACGTGTTCATAATTGATTAACAGTTTTAAAGGAAAGTTGTGAACAACCTGAAAATGGGCAAGCCATTTCTTGTTTAAACAGGAAAATAATCTGTCACAATAGAGAAGAAATGAAAGCATGCACAGTCATCTCAAGTTCAGCTAGTCAAGGTCAAGGTGTCTTTACTGTCATTCACATCACATGTGGTGGAACGAAACTAAGTACACAGGACCCCAGTTACATCCAACAAAGTACTAACAACTAAGAATACACTAAGCACTACTAGTACAAAACAATGTGCCAAACAACAGCAGGAACATGAGTCTGTGTGAGCAGATGAGTATGAATGAACGCAGGTACATGAAATTAATCAGCAGCATGTGATCAGCATCATGGATAGTCAGCAGCACAAATCAACAACTAAGTCAACAATTTGTTAGTGTTAACGATTACTTTTTGACAAACTTTTGGATTTCGAGATGTTCCAGAGCTTGAAGTCAGTTTCTTGTTTGTTGTTTTATGTTTAAAGACATCGTGGCATAAAACGATGACACCTTTTTCCTAAAACAGTTTCCAAGTGGACGGGGCCTTGTATTTTCCAAATGTCCGTTCTCTGTGCTCGTTCTCTGTGCTCAGTCTCAAGTTGTTCAGAACGCTTTCACGTTAGAAGTGCTCCTCATTTCTGCTGTGAACACTTGGAACACACCTCCTGGTCCCGTTTGTGTGAAGAGCCGTGACACCAGAAAAACTGTTTATTGTAAACTTTCCTATCATCCTTTGAGATCATGGGCATTCCTGTGTCTACCTGAACCAACGTGACTGACGATTATCTCTGGACTTTCTTTCAAACAAATTTCAGCTTGTGTCTCCATTTTCCTTTGTTCAGAGCCCAAATACAACTCATTTTCTTGTAACTGCAGCTCTGGCTGTGTTCGACAGGTTTCAGCCAGTGACTCTGACCCTTTTCGAGGATGTGGTCAGACATATTAAGCCATCAGGTTCCCTTTGTGACCTTGTCCCCCCTCGTTTTTTAAGAGGCCTTTTCCAGCATCAGGCAGGTGATCCTTGCTGTTATCAAGCAGTCTGTCCTCAGTTGTTGCCCAATTAGTTTTAAACATGCGGTGGTGCAGCCCTGCTTCAAAAGTCTGGCCTTGTCCAAACTGTCTTGGCTAATTTTCGGCCCATCTCCAAGCTGCCTTTTATTTTAAAAAATTTAGAAAAATTGTATGTTCTCAGGTCAAATGTTTTTGGATGAGCACAATATGTTCCCCAGCGAATTCCCACATGCCGTGGTGTCTCTGAGCAAGACACCTACCGTATTTTTTGGAGTACAGGTAGTCCCCGACTTACGAGCGCTCTAACATACGAGGTTCCGGACTTACGAGCTGGCGAACGAGCAGTAAATTTGTAAAGAACATACAAAAAATACAGCACTTTTATGTGTTTTTAGATGAAAGTGTGTTAGCTAACCGTTTGGAAACAAGTTTCTGAGCATGTTTATGAACTAGTATGAACATTTGTGATGAAAAACGAGTCTTCGTAGTAGCGCTAGCATAAATTTTCCGACTTACGACCGAAAATCCGGACTTACGAGAACACGTGTTTCGTGTTCCGACGTACGAGATTTTCATCTTACGAGATACTCGTAGTAACGGAACTCGCTCGTAAGTTGGGGACTACCTGTATAGGTCGCACCTTTGTATCATTTTTTTATGGCCTGCGACCTATACTCAGGTGCGACCTATATATGGCTTTTTATCACTTTCGGCGAAACAAATTTTTAAATCCAGCTCATTTCACAATTACGTTCATTTATTAAGGAAAAGTTCAGCTCAGACACATATTTGCTATAATTTTTATCAAACAAATAATTGTTTTTAAGTGTTAATCTTCTTAAAAGCCTTGCTGTGCGCTCCTGTGGCAGACATTTGCAGCAGAGCTAAACGTAGGTGCGACCTATCTAGGGATTTTTCCAATCTATTGGTGATAATTGGACAATGCGACCTATACTCCGGTGTGTCCTATACTCCGAAAAAATACGGTAATCCCTTTTGCTCCCTGGGTGCTTACATAGCTGCCCACTTCTCCACCTTGGTGTATCTCAGGTGCGATGGATTTAATGCAGAGAATTAATTTTGATATTGGTATGGGAACGTACAATGATGACAACACATAGCGCTTCAAAACTCACCACAGCACAGAATCAACTCTAGTCAGAGTTTTTAATGATATTTCATTCATTTCAATTATTTATTTCTATAGCACTTTACACAACCACAGTGATGGTGACCAAAGTGCTTAAAGGGGACCACACATGCAAAATTCACTTTTTAATGTTTTTTTTACTCAACTTTGGGTATGTACTTCATAAAAAAACAGTCCTAAGGCCAAAGAAATGCACCCAGTGGTTTATTTACTCTAAGTAGATTTATTTGTCTGTGATAAAAACGGTTCGTTTCTCACTTCCTGCGGTTTGTGACGTCACAAACCGCAGCCAACCGCAGCCACAACCCACCCCAACCTGAGTCCAGCCCCTCACCTAGCAACCCCTGGTTAGGCTCAACCCACTTCTGTATTAAACACATGACTGTTGTTTTTCATGATTTCATCTCATCTTTTGTTTATATGTTCTTAATTTCATGTGTACAGCACTTTGTTGCAGCTGTGTTTTTTTAAATGGCTTTATAAATAAAGTATTGTTGTTATTTTTATGTTTTTCTACTACATTAGGGCTTAGTGTATTACTAGTTGATGTTTCTCTTAGTTAATCCTAGATGTTATTACTGTTTTTCTCTTGCATTTGTTGTTGGATATAACTGGGACCCCGTGTACATAATCTCGTTTTCATCACATGTACCACATGCGGTGCTAATGACAAGAAAGACTCTCTGACTCTCTCTCTCTGACTCTCTGACTCTCTCTCTCTGACTCTCTCTCTAGGCGTGTTTCCATCAAGGTTTCTAGGTGCGCATTATGAAGCATCGCATCAGAAAAGCTAAATGGAAACGGCATAATTCGAGTTAACTTCCTCTAAGTCGCTCTAAAGTTTATACGCTCGCTTGAGGTAGTTTTTGGGGAGTCGATTCAGAGCTGAGTCGGCTAAACGACAGATGGAAACAGATTAGCCGACTCAGTTCTGCCGCAGCGAACATTCACGTCACGTGACTGATCAGCTGTTTCCGCTCCGGACAACATGTAACATCGCTAAAACTAGTTGGCATGACAGAATAAATACAACTTGCCCGATAGCAACACATACCTGAAATATTCTCTCCATTTTGCCGAGATGTCTGTTTTCAAACGCTACTTCCTGTTTACTGTGGAAGTGCGTAACGCTGACGTCTGACGTATGGCGCTGACGTGTGACGTAATGACGCTGACGTCTGACGTAGAGACGCTTTGCGTGGCATTGCAGATGCGCTTCAAGCCAGTTAATGGAAACACTTCTGATCCTCATAATTTTAATTTACATTTTAGCGAAATTTTCTAAAATTCGCTCAAAAATCGAATTTAAATTGGATGGAAACATAGCTTCTGTCTCTCTCTCTGTCTCTCTCTGTCTCTCTCTTTCTCTCTCTCTCTCTCTCTCTCTCTCTCTCTCTCTCTCTCTCGAAAGTACATTGTTATTTTTATGTTTTAGTTCAATTTTTAGTGTATTTGCGATCGCTCCCAACGCGCAGCCGGCAAAAATTAAACGAGCGGACCCCCGGCGTAGGGACCGGCGGCAACGGGACCCTCTTCTGGCGGATGGAGCGGAGCTTCAACTGTACAGCCTCGCAGCAGCCTCGCAGCAGCGAGGACCTTCTCCTTACGGATTAATTTACGGGAGACACTTGGTGAACTTTGTGTTGTCTTGACTGGAACAGCGATAACTCCCAAAATCGCCGCGTGCAACGAGCGGAGCTGGCGAACACCGGAAGAGGAACAAGCTAACATTAGCATCGGATTCGGGTGGTCTCATGCTAAAAGGAGCAGCAAATTGCGGCGCGCTCAGACGGGTTTCGGTAAGTTATCTTAAGCTAGCACTAACAGTAAGTCAAATGAGTAATAAAAAAAGAGCTAATTTTAAAACAACAACACATTACAGATACTGGCTGTTACAGAGGGCGTAAACAGATCTTTGAAGGGCGTGGACTTCAGAACTTGTATCAGAAACCGGTCGTTCAAAACGAAAGTTAAAAATGGCAGAATTAAAAAGGGTATAATTAATTATCTAAGAATTATTTTGTGTATTAAAATGAATTAATATTGTCAAGATAGCACACAGACATAACATAAAATTTTAAAGACCTATATGTGGTCCCCTTTAACAAAAACATCAATTAAAATAACATGTTACAAGAAAAAACACAATAAAATAACAAAAATAAAACCAGAAATGTCACCACATATTTAATTACTAAAAGCCTGTTGGAATAAAAAAAAAGTCTTAAGCTTTGATTTAAAAGGGCCAAGTTCAGTAATCTGACGTAGCTCAAGCGGGAGCGTATTCCAGAGTCGAGGTGCGGCCGCAGAAAAGGCACGGTCACCCCAGCATTTATACTTTGTCCTTGGAACAGAGAGCAGGAGCTGTCTGACCTCAGGGACCTGGAGCGGGCGTGGAAACTTAACAACTCTGTTATATAAGGAGGAGCGAGGCCATTCAGAGCTTTAAAAACAAATAATAAAAGTTTAAAATCTATTCTAAAATGGACAGGAAGCCATTGTAGTGAGAGTAAAACAGGTGTGATGTGGTTCCATCTAGGAGTGTTGGTTAAAAGGCGAGCTGCTGCATTTTGAACAAACTGGAGGCGGCTCAGTGATGACTGTGTTACACCGACATACAACGTATTACAATACTGTAATTAAGCCTAGAACTGATAAAAGCATGAACAGCCTTCTCCAAGTCGCAACGGTTTAAAAAGGGCTTGACCTTTTTCTAAAAGGCGTAAATAAATAAATCCAGACCGGACAAAAGGGGTGATATGTTTGTCGAAGTGTAAAACCTTATCAAAGGTCACTCAAACGTTTTTCACCGTAGCCGTGTTTCCATCAAGGTTTCTAGCTGCGCATTTTGAAGTATCGCAGCAGAAAAGCTTAATGGAAACGGCAAAATCCGAATTTACTTCCTCAACTTCGCCAAAAAGTTTATACGCTCGCTTGAGGTGGTTTTTGGGATCTTCGTAAATGAGCAGATGCGCAAAACGACAGATGGAAACAGATTTTCCGACTCAGTTATTCCGTAGCGAACATTCACGTCACGTGACGTTCAGCTGTTTCCGCTCCGGACAACATGTAACATCGCTAAAACTAGTTTGCATGACAGAATAAATACAACTTGCCCGATAGCAACACGTACCTGAAATATTCTCTCCATTTTGACGAGATGTGTGGCCGGGTTCTGTTTTCAACCGCTACTTCCTGTTTACTGTAGACATGCGCAGTGCTGACGTCTGACGTAATGACGCTGACGTCTGACGTAATGACGCTGTGCGTGGCTTGGTAGATGCGCTACAAGTCAGTAGATGGAAACACTTCTGCTTCGCATTAATTTGTATTTACATATTTGCGAGATTTCAAAAATTAGCTCAAAATTCGAGATGAAAATGGATGGAAACACGGTTACTGTCACTGAAGTTAATATTCAAATTTCCCAGGTCAGTTGCATCTTTGTTACCAAATAAAATCCATTCTGTTTTATTGTCATTTAAAAACAGGAAGTTCTTATTTAGCCAATGTTTGATTGCAGAGATGCAGTCAAAGAGAGAAAACATTGGGTTACTGGATCCAGGCCTTAATGGTAATTTTTTTTTCATTTACCCTTTATTTATTCAGGTAGTCTCATTGAGCCACGAGAACTAATTTTCAAGAGAGACCTGTTGGGGAGCAGATGGAGGGGGTTAAAGGCTCGGCTATAGTCGCGCTTTGGTCCGCAAGCTGGAGCGCGCGGGCTGCACGCGCACTCAGCCGTGCGGCTTCATGCGTTTATAGTGTCGCACGGTGGCGCATGGCAAAGTGCTGTTCTTTTACGGACCAGCAGGTGACAGTACCCTCTAAAACCTGTGCATATGTTGCAAGAAAGGTGTAGAAGAAGAAATCTACAGTAGAAGAAGAACTGTTTGAAATCACACAACAAAAACAAATGGCTTTCTGCTCGCTCGGGGAATTTAATACATTTGTATCACATAAAAAACATTCCTCCATGCGTCGCGACGCCGTTTCCACGACCACAGCGGCGCAGACAGCTGCAGGCTCTGGCGTGAAGAGCGTGAAGGCTGTCGGTGAGGTCCACACCCGAGCTGTCAATCAATTCGGCGCGCACTAGGCTTGCGGAGTTTCAAAAATTTGGAGGTGCGCGACACGCGCCAAACCGACGCGCGGGGCCAAAGCGCGGGGGCGGGGACTATGCGATTGCGTCACTTTGGCCGTGCGCTCTCTCGCGCCCTATGCGACGCATCAACCATAAACCAGGCTTAAGGGCCTTGCTCAGGGGCCCAGAGTGGGGCGAATGAGGGTGGAGGCAGGTGTGGGTGTTTCACCTTTTTCCACCCACATTTTTTGATGTTGTCTGTACCGGGGCTTGACCCGGCGATCTTCTGATCACAGACCCACCGTCTCTAACCACTGCTCCACCACTCCCCCACAAATAGATCTACAAATCATCTGCATAAAAATGAAAGTTGACATTATGGTGTCTTATAATAGAACCATGATTCCTGGCCAATGATTTTGGTGAACATATGGTTCCAGTCCTGCTCAACCTAACTGCTGCCTTGACACAGTTTTACACATTTTAATATCACGCTTACAGCAACAAGTGGGTATTTGTGGTACTGCACTGAGCTGGTTTAGGTCATATCTGGCAGACTAAAAAAAGAAAGGGTTTGTAAGCTCAATCATGAGCAGCACGGTGGCACAACTGGTAAAGCTGCTGCCTCTCAACAAGAAGGTTGCTGGTTCAAATCCTAGTCCGGGGGCCTTTCTGGGTGGAGTTTGCATGTTCTCTCTGTATGCGTGGGTTTTCTCCAGGTAGTCCGGTTTCCTCCTACAGACCAAAAACATGCGCGTTAGGCTGATTGATAACTCTAAATTGACCCTAGGTGTGAGTGAGAGAGTGAATGGTTGTTTGTCTCGTTTGTCTCTGTGTCTCTGTGATGAACTGGAGACCTGTCCAGGGTTTGTCCCCCCCCCCCCTCGCACAGTGATTGCTGGACATGGGCACTGGTGACCCCCCGTGACCCAAAATGAAATAAGCAGGTAAAAGTTCATGGATGGCTCAATCATCCAGGTAGATAACAAAAAAGGTTAAATCAGACAGAACCGTGTGTGTCAACATGGTTCTGAATCCTCCACTGCTCTGTTTTTTGTTTTTGGTTCCACATGGCTTTATTTTAGGTCCCCTGCTTTTCTCCCTTTACCTGCTTCCTTTGGGATCAGTCCTCTGCAAGCATTGGATCTTTTTTCACTGTTATGCTGACAATAATCAGATCTATATGCCACTAAAAAAGAAAGATGCTCCCTCACTTAGGCCACTTTTGTTGTGTCTTGAAGACATCAAAGCCTGGATGTCTTTAAACTTTTTAAATTTGAATGAAAAAACAAAAACAATTGATTGTGTTTGGTCCTAGTGGCTCCTGTGAACCTTGCCCTGTTGATCTAGGCCCTCTGGCACCACATGTTAAGAGAACCGTTTCTAAATTGGGTTTTAAAATGGACAGAGCTTTTAAATTAGATTCCCAGATTGGAGCGGTGGTCAAGACCAATTTTCATCACCTCAGACAGCTGGCTAAGGTAAAGCCCATCCTCACACAACAGCAGCTGGAGACAGTACAGCAGATGGATACTGTACTGTACCGGTAATTCATGCCTTTGTCATATCTCTGCTGGATTACTGTAAAGTACCCAGTGTATTGGGCTAAACTTCCTCCGCGTGGACTCTACGTGTACTGTCCGCAGAGGGTTGAGACTTCATACTTGAGCGTCTATCCTGAGCGGCTGCAGAC
>JBBPBX010103126.1:0-11933 GCA_038048925.1 Garcialebias charrua | reverse complement strand
TCCCATTTTCATTTAGACAGGTTAATTTCATTGAGCCTCGTGGACTCATTTACAAGTATTATTGTGAACGATATGATATGGCCAATAGTTTATCATTCATCCAAAAAGACGTTATCAGTGACCTGCCAACAGGATGTGTCGTGTTACTTGTCGATGTGTTTCAAACTAGTCTGCTGTTGAGTTCCCATGCAGCATGGCTTTACACATGCAAAGTGGAGGACCGTCAAATGTACACATGTAATTGATACATCTACACATTATATTATGTTTTTATGTTTATTAAATTTGTTCATTTTTTTTACAAAAGAAACAATACAAGACAATCCCATAAATGATAATGTACAAAATATAAAAAAATGAAAGGTAGCAGAAAGAAGAATAAATCTTATTATATCTGCCCCTTTTTTCCAACAATCAGATTAAACAATAATAATCTTCAACCAACAGTACAAAATGACTAACTCTTTCTAATTTTCTAACTAATACAATACACATTACGCTATTTCATATATATTTTTTTAACACATTCGTTTTGATCATTTTCTTAAATGTAAACATTGACTTGGCATTTTTAACTACATTCTCCAAGCCATTCCATAATCTAATTCCCTGGATTGAGGTAGAACGTCCCTTCAAACTAGTTCTGAATTGTGGTTTTACAAACATCTCTGTCCCCTTAAGATTATAACAACTTTGTCTTTTAACAAAATGCATTTGGATATTTAAAGGTAATGCATTATTTTGAGCCCTATACATAACTGATAAAATATTATAGTCTACCAAATCATGGAACTTCAATAACTTCAGTTGATAAAATAATGTACTTGATGGATGACGGTAATGTTTTCTAGTGATAATTCTTACAGCTCTTTTCTGTAATACAAAAATAGGCTTTGTGATTGTTTTACACGCATTCCCCCAAACATCAATACAATAGATTAAGTGTGGAACAATGATTGTGTTATACAACAAATACAGAGCTTTATCATTCAATAGGTCTCTGACTTTGTACAGTACTGCAATCGATTTAGCTATTTTTATTCTTACAGAATTTATGTGTTGTTTCCATGTCAGTTTGTCATCAATGATAACACCCAAAAACTTCACCTCACTCACTCTACAAATCTCAACATCCTCAATTTTGAGTGGAACATCAACAGTTTTCTTTTTATTACTGAATATCATGTAATTAGTTTTTTCTAGATTTAATGATAATTTATTTATTTTAAACCGTTTGTATCTTGACAAATTCTGTCTTTAACAATTCCAACATTTGTTTTATATCTTCACCTAAACAGAAAAATGTGGTATCATCATTACAAGCAAGCACCGGCTCCATTCCCACGAGAGGGATGACATTCCAAGTCTCAAAAAGCAATCTCCGGTAAGCCAGGTTCAGAGCGCCAAGTTCCTCCTCCCATCGCACATTGCACCAGACCCATATGGACCTTTCTGCAAGTGGTGGGCCCACAGGAAGGAGAACCCATGTAGCTCATGACCAGGCCCCATGTGTAGAGGCACAGTCAGCCACATTTGGTGAGGGACACTGAGCTCCTTGTTGGCTTTGATCTATATAAGTATTTTTGAATTGATCTTTATTTTTTTATTTTTTTTTGTGGGCTGAAACCAGAGTACCTGTAGAAAACCCATGGGTGCACACGAAGAACATTTGAGATCCACGCAGAAAGGCCCCAACACAAGACTCTGTCTCATGCTGGGCCTTGGTGCTGGTCAAACCCCATTAAAGACAAGATCTTTTCTTTTGGCGTTTCCCTCTTCAGAGGTCGCCACAGAAAATCTTCCTCCTCCATCTCACAATGTCCGCTGCATCTTCTGTCCTCACTATTTACTTTTTTTTAATGGGAGAAACCGGAGTACCCGGAGAAAACCCATGGGTGCACAAGAAGAACATTTGAGATCCACGCAGAAAGGCCCCAACACAAGACTCTGTCTCATGCTGGGCCTTGGTGCTGATCAAACCCCATTAAAGACAAGATCTTTGTCTTTTGGCGTTTCCCTCTTCAGAGGTCGCCACAGAAAATCTTCCTCCTCCATCTCACAATGTCCGCTGCAGCTTCTGTCCTCACTATTTACTTTTTTTTTTAATCGGAGAAACCGGAGTACCCAGAGAAAACCCATGGGTGCACAAGAAGAACATTTGAGATCCATGCAGAAAGGCCCCAACACAAGACTCTGTCTCATGCTGGGCCTTGGTGCTGATCAAACCCCATTAAAGACAAGATCTTTGTCTTTTGGCGTCTCCCTCTTCAGAGGTCGCCACAGAAAGTCTCCCTCCTCCATCTCACAATGTCCGCTGCAGCTTCTGTCCTCCCTCATGATTTACATGTTTTTTTGGGGGCAGAAACCAGAGTTCCCGGAGAAAACCCATGGGTGCACAAGAAGAACAGGTGAGGTCCATGTAGAAAGGCCCCAACACAAGACTCTGTCTCATCGTGCTCTGTTTTGGAGCCAACGCAACCAACCAATAACCAACCAATAACCAAAGACATTTAACAGGTTTACCGGTGGACGGGCAGGTGGTCGAAACCAACCAATAACCAACCAAAAACCAAAGACATTGAACGGGTCTACTGTAACATAGACAGCAAAGTGAAGTCCAGAATCTCTCCAATAGGACATGCCATAATAAACAAGAACATACAAAAGGAATAACATTATTATCAGTAGGCAAACTAATGTTATTCTCAATCTGATGTTTCTTGCAATGGTACGTCGAAACCAACCAAAAACCAACCAATAACCAAAGACATTTAACAGGTTTATCGTAACATAGGCAGCAAAGTGAACTCCAGAAACTCTCCAATAGGACATACCATAATAAACAAGAACATACAAAAGGAATAACATTATTATCAGTAGGCAAACTAATGTTATTCTCAATCTGATGTTTCTTGCAATGGTACGTCGAAACCAACCAGTAACCAACCAATAACCAAAGACATTTAACAGGTTTATCGTAACATAGGCAGCAAAGTGAACTCCAGAAACTCTCCAATAGGACATACCATAATAAACAAGAACATACAAAAGGAATAACATTATTATCAGTAGGCAAACTAATGTTATTCTCAATCTGATGTTTCTTGCAATGGTACGTCGAAACCAACCAAAAACCAACCAATAACCAAAGACATTTAACAGGTTTACCGTAACATAAGCAGCAAAGTGAACTCTAGAAACTCTCCAACAGGACATGCCATAATAAACAAGAAAATACAAAAGGAATAACCTTATTATCAGTAGGCAAAATGATCTTATTCTCGATCCCATCCCAGGCAAAACCATTTTCAGCTGCAGGGTCTGGCGTGCTGAGAAAGTATCAAGTAGCCTATAACACCACAAACGTTTTGTGTAATTTCCTTAATTTGTACATTCAAGTGTTGAAATCTGATTCTTGGAAACAACTTCACAAACCTTGAAGGACACAGGACTTCTTGAAGTGCAACTCTTCAAATATCACAGCAACGGAATTGTCAACCTCTTATAAAGCATCGGGTGATCAAAAGATCAAAGGACCACCTACGTCACATAGCGTGGCGTCATGTGATGTCATGACAACACACGACATCAAAGCAAATGGCTCTGGACCGAAGCATTTCTGGTGGACAAAGTTCGTGCGCTTCCGTACCCGACGTTGCCTAGCAACATGGAACCCGCGGACAGCTTGGTTGACGTCATCACGTTGTCGGGCGTCCTTCCGGAGCTGAGCATTTTTTGGTTTTTCGGATTTTATTTTAAATAAATATTTACCTAGTTTCTTTTGATGGATTTAGATTCTACTTTTGCGTTTGTATTTGTACAAGAAGAAGGAAGTAAATTAGATAAACGTCTGAAACAAGAGGCTAGTTCTTGTTTGTTTGTTCTTTGTTTTGTTTTTAGCGAATTAAATCGGTTCTTCTCATCTGGAGCATTTCATTGTACTGTTAACTTTGTGTTTAATCTTACATATGACAAATAAACACAACTTGAACCTCATTATTATGTTTATGTTCTGTTTTATTAGTAAGATGTAAGACTTATAGCAACTACTGTATGAAACATTTATTTATTTATTTAAACAATATTTTCACCTAAACCTTTAAAGTTTTAAGAGCTACAGATACTTGGAGATATATGAATAAATAAATAAAATAAACATCCTGGTTAAGAATTGTGCTGTTATGCTGCCCCCTGCTGTCACCAATTTAAAACTGCATGTCACCTTGGTCGTGTTTGTGAGGCTCACACAGACCTCCACACCAACAAAACCCCAAAACAGAACAAAGATTTAGAAAATATATACAGGAAGTCCAACTAAATGTTTGAACCACATGTGATGAGGCTGACGTCACTGATGAAGATCAAATCAGGTCATAAACAATTACCTCTCCCAATGAACCAATCGTAGTACTGGTACCATTAGAAGTACTGGTACCATTAGTAGTGTTGATACCATCAGTACCATTATTTTTATTTATTTTATTTATTTATTTATTTCGAACAGACAGAAAAGACAATCAAGAAATAAAAAGAAATAAAATAGGATAACACAACTAAAAAAATAAAAGTTAATACAAACAAGTGACATGCAAATTTTATGTTTTCTGTTCGAAAAGGAGCAGGTAGAAGATACAATATCTTATAATGTCCTGCCCCTTTCATAATCATCAAATTATAATCAATTAACTGTCAAAATACCAAAACGATACAACTTGTGTCCACTTTACATGATATTTAAAGATAAACAATTACTGTATCTAAACACTATATCATCAATTGCATTTATAGACTTTAAAACACTCATCTTATAGAGCGTATTTTGCAATAAGTTCCTTTTTAAATTGTTTTTTAAGCTGGTTTATATTTGTACTTTTTTTAATTCATCATTCAATCCATTCCATACATTTACTCCACACACTGACAAACAAAAACTTCCTGGTTGTTCTAATACATTGTTTTTTAAAATGTCCTTCACCTCTTAAATTATAACCCCCCTCTCTGTCACAAAACATTTTCTGTATATTGGGTGGAAGTTGATGATTTTTGACCTTAAACATGAATTGTACAGTTTTAAATGTTACAAGGTCCCAGAATTTCAGTATATTTGATTTAAAAAATAACTGGTTTGTGTGATCCCAATATCCCACTTTATGTAGTATTCGGATTTTTTTTTGTATGACGTATAACGAATGTAAATTTGTTTTGTATGTATTCCCCCAAACTTCCACACAATATGTCAAATGTGGTACAATGAGTGTGTTATACAGAATAAACAAAGATTTGTAGTCCAGGACAAAACTAATTCCTCTCAGAACAGCAACACTTTTGGCTATTTTAGATTTTATTAGGCAGATCTGTGGTTTCCAACTAAATTTATCGTCTAATATGACACCCAAAATTTTTATTTCATGGACTTGTTGTAAATCAACATTGTCAATAATTATTTTAATTAGATTATTTTCTTCTTTTTTACAATTTCCAAATATCATGAATTTAGTTTTATCTAAATTAAGTGATAATTTATTGTGCACAAGAAGAACATTTGAGATCCATGCAGAAAGGCCCCAACACAAGACTCTGTCTCATGCTGGGCCTTGGTGCTGGTCAAACCCCATTAAAGACAAGATCTTTGTCTTTTGCAGATATTTTCTCCCCATCCCTCACCGCACACCTCCGCCCTCTTCATCTTAAATTAATACATGTAGGGAATTTGAGTCTCGGGTGTGCTGCAATGGTTTTACATCTCTGTTGTTCAGAGCACCTGGGACTCAATTTTATATACACTTTAGACATTCATTCATAAACATCTTCATAAAAGTCACATATAGGGAATGGAGTGAGCACTATGGCTATGGGTGGCGGGATGACATCAATCTCGCCCCCATGCCTATGCTCACTCAACATTATGCATCTAGACAATTAGGGCCTGGGTTAGAGTTGGAGTGGAGGGGAAACTGGTATAATGCCAGCCTTTGCTCCTTCTCTTTCCTTTTTAAATACACTTTACAACAACACTCACCAACAGTACATTTGGGGACGGGGGTGTGTGTGTCGGGGTCTTGATTTGTTAATTTCAATTTTATTTATTATGTATTTATTTATATATTATTTATTTATTTTTCTCTTACCCCCCTGGTTGCCTTGCGGACATTCTGGGGGTGGGCCGTCAGGGGTTGTGCTGGGGTGTGGGGGGGTTCGGGGCCTGCGGGTTCGCCGTGGGCGGGGCTGGCAGTGCGCTCCCTCTGGGGCTGCTTGGGCTCGGGTGTCCTGTCCTGTCCTGTCGGCAGGGCGCGGGGTGTGCCGGATCTTGGATGTCTGCTGCTCTCCACCCCAGAATGAATGGGCCTACCTCCTGGGTTTGGATGTGGGCTGCCCCATGTAGGGAGCAGGTACATGTCTTGGACCTGGGGTATAGAGTGTGCTTCGGGATTATGAATGGAACGTGTCGTTATTGTTTGTCTTTCTATGACTGAGGGTGAGGATGAGGGTGGGTCTAAATGAGTGTGTCTGTGTATGAATGTTTAAGTGTCAGGCTGGGACTTGGACTGCCCCCTCTCTGATACTTCTGAGGCTACCTAGTGTCGCGCTCCTGCCACGTGGCCCCCTGGTGGGTGTTCCTCTGCCTGCGGGCGTGCTTGGGACCCTCACTATCTGGGGCTGGGCGCTTGGGCGTTGGTCGGCTCGGCCTGGTGGCTGCCTGGCGGGGCTCGGGTCCTCTGGTCCTGTCGGGTCTGGGCCTGAGGGGTGGGCGTCCCCGGTGCCCGAGCATCGGTGTCCGGCCCTGGGGCTACGTCGGTGCAGCGGGCTCTGGCGGGGGCCTGTGCATTTGTCGCTGTTGACCCCGGGGGGTCATTGTGTGTGGTCCCTGGTGGGGTTCGTCCGGTTCTTCCCCTTGGTCGGATCTGGGGAGTGGACGAGTGGCTCGTCCTGTTCGGGTGGTCCTGGGGACTCTGGGCTCGGGGTCCTTCCTGGGGTCTTGGGCTTTGATCGCCCTTTCGTCTGTCTCGGGCTTTGGGGGGACGGATCTCTGATGCTTCACAATCGCTACTAAATGTTCTATTGGAGGAACCTTATTCACTTATGCATGCTCACAACCACACACAAATGGATGCAGGGATGTATATGTAGATATATGTAGATGGGTATATAAATGAATATAAATATATATGTATGTATACTGTATATATATTTGTAGGTATGGGTATGTTTATTTATAGAAATCTACTGCAAGGTCATGAATATTATCAGTCTTTATGCTTGTATGTTTCGTTGCTGTGTTCTGTCATGTGCTTTGCAGGATTGTGGACGGAGGTTTGGTGTGTTTGCCTTGTGCTCTTTTTGTGGATAATTGTTGTTTTGTTGTCTCACTTTCTCTTTTCTTTCTTTCTCTCTATTAAAAAAAATATACATATTGGAGTGAGAGGATGGCTATAAGGTGTGAAGGGAGGCCATCTATAAATGGAAAAAAAAAAAGAAATATCTTGAAAACTGAAGGATGAGACATGCACCAAAAAATGGATCACACTAGTGTGAATGCTTCATCATCGTTCACACAGGCTATTAATGCATGCAAATGCATGGAAAAGTTCAATACGATCAACGAAAACTTATCCAGGCGCTGAATGCGGCTCCGATCATCAGCTACTGGTTGCTAAAATCAAGATCCGTTTCAGCACCATCAAGAGACCTCCAGCATTACGCCGCTTTGACACAGACAACATCCTCGCCCAATACGCAATGGAAGTAAAGAGCAGATTTAAGGCGTTCAGCGATTTCAACGAAGAGCCCGATGCGATGTGGGTGAAAATCAAATCAATCGTGGGAAAGACAGTGGAGGAAATCATCCCGCTCAAGAAACCAATGAAAAGATCGAAGTGGCTGACGGACGAAGCGATTGAGATCGCCAAGCATCGCCGCATGGCCAAGGCGAGCGGGAACATCGAGGAATTCCGTCTACTCAATGCGACATTCCAAAGAAGGGCCAGACAGGACAAGGAAGCATATTGGAACAACCAATGCGAGGAAATGGAAGAGGCGAATCGACACGGTCACACCCGAACTCTCTTTACCCATGTCAAGTAGGCCAGTACATCATTCACGGCATGCAAAGTGTCTACCATCAAGGACAGTGATGGTACATTATTGCAAGAAGAGGGGCAAATCAAGCGACGATGGCGGGACTATGCAAAGGAGCTATACGCTGGCAATCCATCAGTCCAACTGGTCGATCAACTCAAACAGATGGACCAGGAACCGGGAATCCTGGAAGAAGAAGTCACTTGGGCTCTAAAACAACTACCAAACAGGAAGGCCCCAGGCAAGGATAATTTACCAGCGGAGCTACTCATGCCTATACCAGTAAAAATCCTTACCAAATTGTGTCAGAACATCTGGATCACAAAATCGTGGCCCAAAGACTGGACAAGATCAGTTTTCGTCACAATTCCTAAAAAAGGCGATCTACAGGAATGCTCCAACTATCGAACTATCACGCTCATCTCCCATGCCAGCAAAATCCTGCTAAAGATCCTACAAAACCGCATTGCGACAATCATGGAACGGGAACTACCAGATGTTCAGGCCGGTTTTCGCAAAGGACGAGGCACGAGGGATCAAATCGCGAACCTACGCTGGATCATGGAGAAGGCTAGAGAGCACCAGAAGGATATCTATATGTGTTTTATCGACTACACCAAGGCGTTTGACTGTGTGGACCATGACAAACTCTGGGCGTGTTTGAAACAAATGGGCGTACCAGAACACATTGAACAGTTGATACGAACACTGTACTCCAATCAGGAAGCAACTGTCAGAACATCGTGTGGTAACACCGACTGCTTCAAAATCGGTAAAGGCATCAGGTAGGGATACATTTTATCTCCAGCCCTGTTTAACCTGTACGCCGAAACGATCATGCGACGATGCAACCTGGACGAGACCATAATCGGAGTCCAAATTGGAGGTAGGACTATCAACAACCTGTGATATGCGGATGACACAACTATACTTGCAGAAAGTGAAAAAGACCTGGAATACTTGATCCGACGAGTTCAAGAGGAAAGTGAATGCATGGGACTGTACCTCAACATCAAGAAAACGAAAGTAATGACAACGGCGTGCAATGATGCAGTAAACATCAAGATCAACAATGAAAAGATTGAGCTAGTCCAAGATTTCATCTTCCTGGGAGCCAAATTTGACCGAAACGGCGAATCCGGACCAGAGATCAAAAGGCGGATTGCACTCGGCCGGGACGCAATGTAAGGAATGGATAAAGTCTGGAAGAGCAAGGACGTGAGCATTGCAACGAAAACTAGACTGGTCAACGCCATTGTCTTTCCCATAGCAACATATGGATGTGAAAGTTGGACTATCAGGAAAGCGGAAAGAAGAAAAATTGACGCTTTTGAACTCTGGTGTTGGAGAAAACTACTGTGCATACCCTGGACATCGCGGACAACAAACAAGATGGTCCTGGACCGTATCAAGCCGAAAATGTCGCTTGAGGGCAAAATTGTCAAACAGCAACTGTCCTTTTTCGGCCACGTTATGCGCGCAAAATCACTGGAGACTTCGATGATGCTGGGCAAAGTGAGCGGGACGAGAAGAAGAGGACGGCAAAGAATACGCTGGCTTGATACAATCAAATCGGCCACCAGCAAGACGATCGCAGAACTCAAAGTAATCGTCAAGGCCAAGAACGCTTGGAGAGGATAGATCCATAAAGTGGCCGAAAGTCGACTTCGACTAAATGGCTAATCATCATCATCAATGCTTGCAACTGAAATATTACTCATGAGTGTTAATAAAGCAAACATTACAAACCCCTAACCATTACAGCTTGAACCAAAGGCATTCTGATAAATGGAATTACAAACAACCAATATTCATTCCCCATCCAAAGGTACTAAAAATGCTTTTTGTGACAAATTATTTCTATTTTTTAATGATTATCATGTACCATCATAAAAGGTGGGTGACACTGTGATTACCAGTGTCTCTCTTTCTGTGTGTGCTTTTTGTCTCTTAGTGAAATGTTTCATGAACCACAGAATGGAAAACAAAGTAATAATCTAGTGACTTACCTGCTATCCACAATATTCCTGAAGGTGGCACTGTATTTGCGATTATGGGACTTACTTCCGTTTGACCCCGGAAGTAGAATTTCTGCATTGGCTCCTCGTTGTTTACTTGTTTATCTGTGCGCGTCGTTGAAGTTCTGTTAAAGTTCTGTTTTCTGTTATTTTGAGCTAATATTGTCACGAAGATGTCTTGTGGAGCTCGGGTACCTGTTGCGCTGTTCGTGGCTGTAAGAATAATCAGACGAAGCTGAATTTGTGGCTGCAACTAGTGTGTGTTGAACATGCTCCGAAAACAAAAACCTGCATCCTTCTTTGTGGCTGGGCTACGAGAAACCACCTGAAAAAAGACTCTGTATCCTCCAGAGGATCGAGAACACCAGGTATGATTTAAGAGACAGCTTTTAGTGTTATGATTTTATGTAGTCAGTGATTAAATGATACTAATATTTTCGTGCATAACTGGCAAATAAACACACGCACCTATATACTGTATGTATGCTGTCTGTGTATATTTATTTATACTGTATATATAATATAGGTGTGTGTTGTATTTATATATATATATATATATATAATATAGGTGTGTTGTGTTTATTTATATATATATATTATATATATATATATAATATAGGTGTGTGTGCTTATTTATATATATATATAGATGTGTGTTTATATATAATATAGGCGTGTGTGTTTATATATATATATATATATATATATATATATAATATAGGTGTGTGTGTGTGCGTGGGTTTCTTTTATATATAATCTAGGTGTGTTTGTGTGTGTTTATTTATATATATATATAATAATCTAGGTGTGCGTGTGTGTGTGCGTTTATTTATATATATAATCTATGTGTGTGTGTGTTTAGTTATATATATATATATATAATCTAGGTGTGTGTGTGTTTGTGTGTGTTCATAAATGAACCCTAATGTTTGTATACTGTACTTTTCTTTTCCTCCTTTCTGTTATATTTCTGCATAAGGTGAGTTCCAGGGATGGATGGATGACGCTCCAGTTGGTCCAGGGATGGATGACGCTCCAGTTGGTCCAGGGATGGATGACGCTCCAGTTGGTCCAGAAGTTTGTGTGCAGTTATGTACCACAGCAACAAATGAGTGAAAATATAATTTCTATAAATAAATCTGCGTTTGAAGTGCATTTGGTGTTGCTGTGTTTCACCTTCTTTATTTCAATAAGATACGTTGTTTAATGTCTAATGAGAAGTTCTACTGCAAATAAAAACACTAGATGTGATTGTTTTTTTGGCAACTTACCAGTTTAGTTTTTTATTGACAAGTACAAAACTTAAAAACATGCATGTTGCTGTGGTTCCTCCTCCAGGAGGAGATTGATAAGAATAAAAGCTATAATTATAAATTTTAGGCTGATTGTTAACTCTAAATTGACCCTGGGTGTGAGTGAGACAGGTCCCTCTTGTAAATGAGTCCCCGTGGCTCAACGAGGCAAGCCTGTATAAATAAAGGTTGAATGAATGAATGAATGAATAAACTAAAAACATTTGAAACTGAATACAATATGAGAACTGTGGGTGATTTGATGTCTTTTAATGAAAATGATTGGCTGCAGAATAAATACAAGAATAAATACCAGGTCAAATACACTCAACAAGAAATGATGGGCAGTTTCTGATTTTAAACAAACTGGAACAGATTCCTCATCATGTGGGACCACTGGACGACCACTGGACGACTGGCGCAAGCAGCAAACCCCTCCGGAATCCAAGACGATGGAACTCGGCCCTTCACTCGTCTGTACCTTAAAAAAAGAATAAAACTGTCATGTTTGCATCACAAAGTCTAAAATAAGACCAAGTTTGCTACT